>VWZK01022179.1:0-17036 GCA_013396935.1 Baryphthengus martii
TGCTGCATGCTTTGGTATACATACACTTGACCCAAGGTACGGATAATACCTCCAACACTGGTATGTCCCCCCTAGGCTTGTCTCTGACTGTCCCAGGTTTGTCCCCCTCCCCCTTCGATTCTAGTTTAAAGCCCTCTCAATGAGGGCCACTAACTCCTGCTAGAAAATTCTATTCTACTATTGTATTTTACTCCTGTGAGTCTATTCTATTCTATTCTATTCTACTATCAGCTCTGCAGCAAAACTCTGGTGTAGCAGCAACATCACAAGCAGAAAAGGATTCCTGTCAACTTTGTTTATTTGTCTGGTGAGTGGACATAAATATGACACTACAGACTGTCAGTGTGTCCTAGGTCTAGGCTACAGTGCTGTGCTTGGACAGCTACAGGGGGAAGCAGCTCTTTAAGACTGGAGGATCGAGTGCACCCTTAGTAAACTTGCAAATGACACCAAGCTGGGTGGGTGTATTGATCTGCTTGAGGGTAGGGAGGCTCTGCAGAGGGATCTAGACAGGCTGGAGCACTGGGTCAAGGTCAATCACACGAGTTTCAATAAGGCCAAATGCAGGGTCTTGCACTTTGGCCACAACCACCCCCAGCAGTGCTACAGGCCTGGGGAGGAGTGGCTGGAGAGCTGCCAGGCAGAGAGGGACCTGGGGGTGTTCACAGATGGCCGGCTGAACATGAGCCAGCAGTGTGCCCAGGTGGCCAGGAAGGCCAAGGGCATCCTTGCCTGGATCAGGAATAGTGTTGCCAGCAGGAGTAGGGAGGTGATCATTCCCCTGTACGCAGGCTCTGGGAAGGCCGCATCTTGAGTACTGTGTCCAGTTTTGGGCCCCTCACTACAAGAGGGACCTTGAGGTGGCAGAGAGAGTACAGAGGCAGCTACCAAGCTAGGAAAGGATTTGGAGCAGATGTCGTATGAGGAACGGCTGAGGGATCTGGGGCTGTTTAGCCTAGAGAACAGGAGATTGAGGGGAGACCTTCTCACTCTTTACAACTACCTGAAGGGAGGTTGTAGTGAGGCGGGGGTTGGTCTGTTCTCCCTGGTGGCAAGCCAGAGGACAAGGGGAAATGGCCTTAAATTGCACCAGGGGAGGTTCAGGTTGGATATTAGGAAAAATTTCTTTCCTGAAAGGGCTGTCAGGCATTGGAACAGCCTGCCCAGGGAGGGGGTTGTGTCACTGTCCCTTGAGGTGTTTAAGAGGCGGGTGGATGTTGCGTTGAGGGACGTGGTTTAGTAGTGTTGATAGGGCTAGGAAAAGGTTGGACTCAATGATCTTGAAGATCTCTTTCAGCTGAAAATGTTCTATGATATGATTCTGTGATTCTAAGACAGTCAAAGTTTGGAATCAACAACATGCTGGTGCTAGCAAACAGGTCTGGTGCCTGCTCTTAGCATAGTTTTTCCTGCATGACCCCTACTCCAGTAGAGCCAGGGATGCTGAGGAGCCGATTCCTGTGCAAGTTGTGCTTCCTTTATAATGACCTTACGTTCTTTTAATTCCTGATGGGCAGGATAGCCACACATGCTGTAGTTTCAAGGCCTCTCTCAGGTGCACAAGTGAAACAAATGTTTGCAATAGCAGCCATGCTTGTTCTACTCTCTACAAGTACCTGGTGAGGGTGCGCAGCATTCAAGCCACCAGCAAAGAGTACAGGATAGCCCATGTCAGCTGATCCAACTCCTAGGGCGGCAGGCTGATAGGAAAGACGAGAGCTGGAAAGCTAAGAAAGAAGAGAAAAAAAACAAGAAGGGCAAAGGGAGAGGAAAGAGGAAGGGGAGAGGGAATGCCCCACAGTCACCGAAGAAGGAACAGGCACAGCATTTCAGGATGGCAGAAGGATTCCAGATTTTCATTGGAATCAATGATGACAGTGATTACTGGCAGATGTGCAAGGTAGGACTGACATCCAGTCACAGGGAAGCTCTGCTCTACCAGCCATCATCAACTTACAAAAGAGCTAATATTTAATTGTTTTCCCCAAAGCAACTGCATTATCAACTGTTTTAACCCCTTCTCATTGCACATTAAAAAAGGTTGATCTTCAGGGCCTGTTCTTTCAGCCATACAGAGTTCCATAAATGTGCTAGACAAAGAGAACCGGGAAGCTAACCCTTGTGAGATTGCTTTAAGAGTGAAGTGCTGGAAGCAGCAAAACCCAGGAGTTCCTTACACACCCCAGGCAGAAATCTAGTTGGTCAAATTAACTAAAACTTTCCTGGTTTCGCTTGCTTGACCTCAAGAGGAACACTCCTTTCAGAGCTCTGTGTGTGGTGCTCCAGCAGGGCCAACGCTGAAATCACTGTCAGGGCTGAATGATGCACAGCACTTACTTACACGAGGCTAGTTCTGCTGAATGGAACACCAGCGACTGCAGGTTCTGAGGACACTGGCTGTTCAGTGAAAATACCCAGCACTGGGCCTTACTACTTGTGTCTTTCACCAGGAATTCTCCCAACTGCTGCTGTTTAGAGGTGCTTGTTGTGTCTTTGGGAGACCTTCACCTTCAAAGGTGTTTAAGCAGCCAGCCTCCAGAATGCGCCCGGCCCGTTCTAGGTTCCCTAGCTTTTTCCACGCACAACAAACATTCCATATTGTCAAATTTGTACTTTCCTGTATTTGTTCTGTCATGCTAGAATTGTATCTGGCTGTACATAGCATACTCTATCAACAACTCACTTGAGGTGAAAAGGCCAGTCCCATCACTGGGACCTTCAAGGTGTCCGTCACCACAGGAGGAGGGGTCTGAAAATGTGCCTTTGTGACAGTAAAAACACACTGTGCACAGACACAGACACACAGAGGCAACAAGAAAGAGAGAGAGTGAGAGAGGGGGAGAGAGAAGGATTTCAGAGAAGAACTATGAAGAGTCGGATGAACTGAATGCTAATGAAGAGGTTTTGGCCACAGCAGCCAAACCTACACCTAGAGCAGAAGTCTCAGTATTGCCAGAAGCGTGTTCATTTTGTAAATAATTGACTGTTTTCCTATGTCAGGGAACCACTCACCACAGGTAATATTTTAGACTCCAGTGAATACTGACAGAAAATAACTGCCAGAGATTGTTCCATAGCTAATTAGAATTGGTACCAGCCAATTAGCAAGGAGAAGGCTGAGTGGATGTCAGACAAAGCTAAGAGTAATTTTATTAATTTTTTTGAGGGGGGGGAGAAGCGGGGGAATATGTACAAATTACACATATTTCAATACTCTCCATCCATCCAAGATTATTATCTTCCAGCATTCTGGGGATTGTATCTTGACAAGTCTGTGCTGCACCCTTAGAACACGGGGGACCCAGACTAAGGTGCATTTCAAACCCACTGATGTGAAGAGAGAACTCTGTCACCAGCAGTGACACTCCAGAAGTAAACAGTCTCACAGAGGGTCCTAATGGGAAAAGGGCAATTTAAAGCTCATTCAGTCCCATATCTTCTCCTACTCATTTTCCTACCAAGAGTTTTCAGTTTTAGGAAAGCTTAACTGCTGGGGCTATTCCCCACAGCCAGGCTTTCTCCTGAATTTTGGGCTACTCCACAACATACACAGACACGCTATGCAAGCTCACAGGGAGAAGGTAACACCTATTCCCTTGTATCATGCAGGTTAGGCCTGATTTCTACTGGGAAGGCAGGCAGAGATTTGGACAATTTGCCTACAGGACCACACAGTTCCCAGTATTTTCCTATACATTAAGTTGTATGTAGAAAGAAACAATTTAAGTTTTCCTTCTCATATTTACTTTACAGACCACTCTGCGAAGACAGCCTTGCAATTCTAGCAGTGGTACCAAGACTGTCAGCTGTTTTTTAAGAAGGGCACAGCATATGGCAACTCTGAGCCATGGGAGAAGCAAGAATGTAGAGTCATACTTAATGTGAATCCTCTGGGTTCACCAGGTTTCATAAAGCTTTTCCCCTCAGAGATAGCAAAGCTTCATGTCCCCTGGGCAAATGTCAACTTCAATGTATTTACACACACTCTTACTGGTAAGTAACACTGACACAAGCAAGCCAGTGGAAATTTCCTCATGGAACCTTTTGCATTTAACTTGTTTTGTGATAAGGCAGGACACAACTTGGCCACAAACTCTTCTCCTGAGCTTTGTATCGCAGACTATTCCATCAGACTTACCATGAGTGCTGGCTGATTAGTTCAACATTGCCTAATACTCTGTCACCCAAAATCCAGGTGGCACAAAAATGCTTCCTCAGAAAAGCTCATTTCTAGCTCATTCATGCAGTAGAATGCCTTCTGCTAAACCAGTCATACTAATTCCTCTGAAGCAGTGGAAAGGCCCATAGTAAATTATTTGGGTTTGGAGCAGCATTCTAATTACACTTTATATGTTTCTCATCAACAACAAAAGAGATTTAGTCTTTAGATTGCCTTCAGAGATCAGTAGAGTCATCTGCCGGGCTGGACAAGACGACAGGACATTCCTGATGTAGGACAACGGCAAATCTGGCCAAGTCTTCAAAATACAGAATTGTACAGTCAGATATGTAAGGCCAGTAAAAGAAGAAGGAATTGGAGTTTCTCATTTTTGATATTCAGAATAAAACCATTATCTATATATTTTTTAATGAAAACTTTAATGAAATTTGCACGGGTAGGTGGAATTACAGAGCATTAAGTTTCTAGTTCAATACTACCACCCAGTTTGTTTGCTGACACTTATTCCTGCTGCCCCAACTAGTTTTAGATGGTCCAACAAATATGGCTTTTTCTTTTTCCTGCTTATATATTTCTGCATTGCAGAAAATATGACTGTGCTATAAGCACTTTCCTTTTTTCAGTGTCAGTCTGTTACCTCTCCTTACACTGTTGGGCATCAATCTCTTGAACTCCTCTTCTTGCAGTATGTGAATACGTACACCTCTTCAAGCACATCTCAGGTTTTTAGTCTTTTTCAGTAAATCAGTCTTTCTAGTCTAACTAGGTTTTATGCAGAGTGAAATGGTATAAATAGTTCACACATTAAATTTTAACTAGCAGCAGGAGGCTGTCTGTTTACACAGTAGCTGATGTAAGAGCATGCACACTACCTTAACAGTGGTTGTTCTATCTAGGAGTGAAAAGAGCTTGGTTTCTCTTACCTGAGATGGAGGAGAGGTGGAAAAAGATGTGGTACACACTTCTTGGGAATCTTCTACTGAGGGGTATACTGCACCATTGTCCTCACCAGCTCTAAAGCAGCAAGAAGAGAAAAGCTTTCTAACTGGAAATATTCTTTAAAACAAACAAGTAGTAAAACGGACTAGGACAAACACTGCAGGGAAGTTGAGAGTATTTGGGTGAAGCTGAAAGGAGAATTATCAAGGGCTCTCATCTACTTGGCAGAACTGAGGAAAACATGGTATGAAAACTTTCATTTTCCCCAGGCATTCCTCTGCTACCCCACACAGAAACACTTCCCCAGGTTTGAGAATTTTTTTAACTAAAGGGTTTGTTATACCAGCAAACGCTACTGGCTTTGGTGTTTACAGAACCATTGCCAAACAATACCACTGGTCCCAGTCACGTGCATTTTAGAGAAGACAAACTTCTCATCTACAAAGAGAAATTAAACTCTAGTCTTTCTTCAATGGAAATATCTGGAGATACATGCCTCTGGACATGTAGTTCTGCAGCAAGATTAACTGTTACACTTTCAAATTCCCAAAGGCAGCCAAGGTTAAACATGCTTTGTGTCCATGTGCTTCTGTAAGGAATGTGGGAATATACTAGGGCTTGCTGCATTCAGTCTTCCCGGTGTGAGGAGAAAAATGTCACCCTTCCTTATAGGCTCAAGCATGTCAATATGATTGACACTAGTCCTCCAGTCTCCCTTCCCATGCAGTCAGAAAATAGCGGACAAGGCTCTGTATTTTGGCACAACTGATGCCCTCACCACGGCCCATGACTTCAGCTCAGTATTTCCTCACCTGTAATTGCAGGGATGCATGGGTGAAGAACTGGGATAGGGACGGTCCACAAAGTGATCAATGATAATCCCCATGATAGGAGGGGTCCTCTCAAACTGTCTGCAAGGCAACAAGCAATGCTGTTACTGGCTTTTTCTCTCTACTCTCATCCCAACTCGTGGTGCCCTCACAGAAAACCCCTGTGTCTGTTAATGGGACCAGAGCATCTTTACAATTCAGCCCTGCAACTCCATGCATGCAACTGTCTGGAAGAGAAGAGTCTGGCTCACGGCTACCCAAATACTCCCCTTGATGCAAGACTTAAGCGTGAAACACAGTATTCTCCATGAAGGAGAATCTCAGCAGGAAAGGATAAGCAGAAGGGAAAGATTTAGGGGGTTAATAATACAGTATTGTAGAACAGTTTCTGGCAGGATCACGTTTTCTCACCTTGTTGACATGAAAGCGAGGTTGATTCTGTAGGCGCAAGACAAAGTGATGGTGCCCACTGGGGTACCCACTGTCCCAACACGGACTGTCTGGAAACCTAGAAAGTTAAGGTATAATTATCAGTTTCATTGATTATTTATGTTCCATACTTTTCTATTCTGAGGCTACATTATCTTATTTCTATCGTGTTTCAATTATCCCTTGCAAGCCAGACTCCAAAGACACTTACAGAACCCATAACCAAAAGAGCTACGCTACTTGACTTGCTGATAGGCTTCACCTACGAGATTTCCGATGTTGCTTCCTATCTCGGTCTAAAACATCGCTCTGAAGTGCTTCTTGTTCCTGAGCAGATCATGATGTCATTTACCAGCCCTGCCCCTTATCAAAATAATTCTATAGTCCTATCTCAGTTCCAAATCACTAGAGTCAAAATGGTTATCACTACATTTTGTTGAAATACCACCGTTACACCTGCCACTTTATGATATGACCCTTCACGGGTAGATCCAGATAAAAAGCATAGGTAAACCCCTGATCTTCTTTTTTCTTATGGCACTTAGGAGTAGTAATAAATGGCTAGCCAGTCTGCAAACCAGTTCTGCTCTAGTGCATGTGTGTTGCCTAATCACCTAATCATACCTTCTCCCAAGCCACTCAGTTGCACTTCACCAAAATATATCCTGCAGAAAAAAAAGAAACAGGAAAGGTATTAGGTCCATAGGGGATATAATGCTATACATACTCTTATTTCTTATTTAATTTCATGAGCTGACAGGCTGGAACTACTTTTCCTCTTCAGCAAAAAAACCCAAACCAAACCAAAGATGTGTCTAGAATGCCCATCTCAAAAAGCCTTCCAGCTACTTCAGAAGAAGACATGTCATGTAAAAAGAAGAGAAAATGGCAGTCCAATCAGATATTTCTCTAAGTTTAAGCCTTCGTGGCAAATCTACAGTTCAGAGAAAAAATGTGAAGCAATATAAACTTCACGGACCCGTCTGAGTATAAAAGCTGATACTCATCACACAAGAAAAAATATTAACTGTGCTGTAAAGAGACCTGGGTTTTAATTATATGCCAAGCCAGCAATGGAGGCTAAAATGAAGAAACGGCTGGGATTTCTTTTTAAATTCTCAGCTGTGCAAATGATAACAAATCTGCAATTTAACTAACTAGCTATGCAACCGTAACAAAATACTTCTCTCAAAGCCAAAAAGAAAGACTGGAAGGTGATAACCATGACCCACAAGTCAGATCTCACAGGCTAAACAGAGTTGAATTCAAGATCTGGATGAGTAAACTGCAAGGACTACAGGAAGTGGACTTGAGGATGCATCTTTAAAATGGAATAGCAGGAGAGAGTCTAAATCTATACTGCAAATGTATGCATTGCAGTTGTGTGCAATGTAGACAGGTATTTATCAAATACAGGCCAGACACAGAACAACTGGATGCTAACAAGCAATTTAGCCATGTAGATTTTTTGATTCTTCTCAATATGGCAGGCAAACGACAACACCTGACAGCCTGTGCCTAGTTTGTTTCCATGGCTCAGATGGAGGCTATAAGGTGATATATAACCCAAAGTTCTCTTCTGTCACTGATCAGCAGTAGTTAAATCCAAATAATTACAATTTATTATCACTCATCCCTTTCTATCACATTCTCAGCTGTGCAAATCTAGAGTCTCTGCTGTTTGTATTTCAAATGGGGAGTCTCATTACTGCTTTACCTGTACAATATTACATATTCATGGCCTTGTTTCCTTGAGAGTCTGTAGGCTGGAGTTACCCTGGTTATAGCAAGCAAAGACTTCAGCAGTAGAGACAGTCTGTTGTATACAGTGTATGAAACTTTGATTTCTTTGTCACACCTGTAGAACACAAAGGAAAATATTAGTCTTTTGTTCCTAACTAAATCGTTTTGGTTTGTTTGGTTTTGTGTTTTGTTGTTTTTTTTTAATTTTTTTTTTAAATCAAAATAAGTCTAGACCAATTGTTTATGCCAGTTTTATTACCAAAAGGATAAAATAAAGCCCTGGTGTGGCTACCTGTTATTGACCAGCCAGCTAAGAGTCCTACTTCAATCTAGTCACCTGCTGTAGAAGTAATTGCTGAAAAATGTCTTGCAGCCTTCTACTAGACAGGAACATCTTTTCAGTACTAAAAAAAAAATAATTTGCCATTACTGAGCATATGGATTCTTGTATCTGAGGAAGCATACTAGCTGTGAGGGAAGAATGAAGAAGGAATAATATTACTAGTTTTTCTTCTTGATGCCAATATTAAACAGTTCGACTGCTGCAAAGAGGAGGTTTCCCGCTGAAGTGTCACGGGCCACACAGCCAATTTGTGCTCCTTCACCACCATGGATCGAGCACATTTCCCCATTTCACCAACTAAAACAAACATACACACAAAGAAGGTGTGAAGAAAGCACTTACTTTTCATTCATTTCTAGACACCAAATTTCCAGCTCCATGGAGTCCCCCTGGATCAGAGAAAGGATGGCAAACAAAAGTTCATTTCACAACACAAACCTTTTCACATTTCACTAATGATCAGCAACAGCCACACTTCTCAATGAAGATGTTTCTCCTGGCTCCCACTTTCTTGCAATGCAGCAATAGAAAAAGGCGCACTGGAAGTCTCACTGAGCACCTGAGGGAATACCCTTCCTCAGAATGGCCCAGCAATCCATGGTCTAAGAAACTACATTTTGCTGCTCTATCATTTCTGTGTTTGGGCTCAGATATTTGCAGTGAACTGATTCTGTTAAACAATACATTTGTTTTCATTAGGATACTTCATTAGCATAACTTCATAAATGAAGATATTTTCACCTTGTCTCAGACTAAAGAGCAGGAGTTCTGGTAGGTGACTTAAGATTCAAGAAAAATAAAATCAGACTGAATCTATTTTGACTCAGTTCTCACCTCTGAGGTTTTGAGAGAAATCTCCACACACATAGACCGTCCGACAGCAGGTAGTTGTCCTGCCAGAGCTTTCTTCGCTTCATGAGTAACCTCTGGTAGATCTTTAATTGCCAAATTGAACTGCAGAATGAAAGAGATGAATCAATTTTTTTATTTCTTTGAAGAAATGCCTAATGGTGCACTGCAGACAGAGTCATAGACCCACATATAACATACTAGGTCAGTATCCACTGAAATATTTATGAAACAGAAAATTCCCAGATGGTCTCAGGCTTTCCACATTCACAAACATTTCCTTGGCTACTAATTCTAATATTTTTCTTGATCTTGACATAAAAATCATGTTCTTTTTCCCTCGCTTGAGTCCTGTCTTCACCCACAGAGTATCTTGAGTCTCTTCAATCTTAATAAAGCCCATTACTACAAAGTGGTGAACTGCAGAGTTGCAAACTTCTGACAGAAGAGAACTTATCACCCCATTCCCAGCAGATCCTAGAAATGTGCCTTAGCTGGCAGGGCTTGCTGAGAGGTATCACATATTTTGCCTCTAATCAGTCCAGAGCAACAGGCTGCATCTGAGCAATTTTAAAAAAAAACAAAAACAACACACTACATAATGGAATAGAATCATAGAATTGTCAGGGTTGGAGTAGAGTTGAGTTCCAACCCCTTAGCCATGGGCAGGGACACCTCCTATTACAGCAGGTTGCCCAGAGCCCCATCCAGCCTGGGCTTACACACTTCCAGGGATGGGGCTTCCACCACCTCTCTGGGAAACCTGTGCCAGTGTCTCACCACCCTCATCTGGAAGAATTTCCTCCTAACGTCCAATGTAAATCTCCCCTCCTCTAGTTTGGATCCATTCCCCCTTGTCCTGTCACTACCTGACATCCTAAAAAGTCCCTCACTAGCTTTCCTGTAGGCCCCCTTCAGATCCTGGAAGGCCACCAGAAGGTCTCCTGGGAGCCTTCTCTTCTCCAGAGTGAACAACTTCAACTCTCTCAGACTTTCTTCATAGGAGAGGTGCCCCCACCCTCTGATCATCCTCATGGCCCTTCTCTGGACATGTTCCAGCACATCCAGATCTTTCTTGTAATAGAGGATCCAGAACTGGACGCAGGGCTCCAGGTGGGCTCTCACCAGGGTGGAGTAGAGGGGGAGAATCCCCTCCCTCGACTTGCTGGCCACGCTTCTCTTGATGCAGCCCAGGACAGGGTTGGCTTTCTGGGCTGCAAGCATGAATTTATTCTATGAATAGCTGTTACAGTCTGCACAAGACTAACTACACTGTCTTCTAAATACATGTGTGCACACACAAAAACCCCTACAGTTCTGAAGTTACTTAAAAAAAAGGACTTTACCCAGTCAGAGCCTGTTGGGGAGGATGATGATCGGGTACAGATTTTCTCTCCAAGTCGGGCCTGGACAATTACTTGTACTGTCTGGAACAGAAAGAAAAAGATACATACTCATGTTCTGAGCTCAGGAGAGCCTTCAGTTTAGAACTTGAGCTAGACAAATTCCAAGCAAAAAAAATAAATAAATGAAAAGGCTGCCCAGGATGTAGAGAAATAGTTTGCTATGCTGATCTTCAGGTCTAATCAATTTAAATTTCTTATATATAAGAAATAAATGTATTTCAGACAAAAAAAAATATTTTAAGCTGACCTTGTCTTTTTAATAACATGAAGTGACTAAGTCAATTACATGATCAGGAGTTGCACAGGTTTTGGTTATACTGAAACAAAATTTACAACTATATCCTAAACCTGGACACTTAAACAAAAGTCAAGTGAACCTGTATATTTATAACATAGCCGTTGTCAGAGTATCTACTTGCATTACGTACCAAGTGAGGCCAAATGTTGTAATTACATAGCAACATAATTCAGAAGGACATTCTAGTATTACTGCTCCTGAATGCAACATAAACATTTAGATAGGCTGAAAAGAAAGAGTGGAGCCCTACAGAAGATGTACCTAACAATTGGGTGGTTACATGTGGTGATAGAAGCCTGAAGTTGACATAGAGTGCCTATAACTGATTCTACAGCAGAACACTTCTTGGGGAAGAAGAAGGATTTGAAAATAGGAAAAAAAAAAAAAAAAAAAAGGAAATCTTCTAAATTTGACATCAGCTTTTTTTGCTTTGGTCTTTAGCAAAAATAAAACAACAAAAAAAAAGCAAAAAAAACAAACCAAAAAAAACACTCAAAAAAACCCAAACCCCAACTTTGTTACTGTAGCCACAGCAAGTATAAGTTTTCTTAAACAAAAATGAAAAGAAGAGGCATTTGCCCAGAGAAGAGAACGTTACCTTTAAAGCAAAAAATTTGATGAACTTGTCCAGGTCCTTCCTGTCCTGGGAACTGAGATCAGTGTCCATTGCATCTGGCAATCTGAAATACAGCACAGAAGGGAGAATGAAGTCTTCCTTCAGCTTTCTGTTACTTAAAAATATTTTGCTATTAAAGGCTACCTCAAAAGAAATGATAAGCACTAAAGGCCTCTGCCTGTCCAAATTGTGCTAAGAAATTTGAGGGATAGGTGTGAGGTATAAACATGCGTGAGTAGGTTATTTGATCAATGCAAAAGGTACTAGAAGAGAAAAAACACGAGGGCTCACAATTAAAACTGCTCTCCAATTTTGCTAGGTTAATAAAAAAACAAACCCAAAACCAGAAAACAACCAAAAAAACCCCAAGACACCTCCAGTAACACCGCACTGACTGGATTCTATACCAAGCTATCCATTAGACATGTCAGCCTGTGCTTCAGAAATAATACATCTTCAGTTATCAGCACTGGTCAAACCCAAGCCAAATTGTTTTCTTGAGTATGAAATTCTATAAAGAGTATTCCTGCTGTAGTTCAGCAGCTAAAGAAATCTATAACGGACCATTGTCGGAACAGGCTGCACTGCTTCTTAACTACCTACAAACAGTACTTGCAGTAAACCTGTACAGCTACAAATTTATCCACAACCAACTAAAAAAAGATATATTTTTGTCAAAGAACAGACCAAAATTCTCTGTTCACATCTCTTGAAAGCTCTGACAACAAACACTTGGGTGCCGCAGACGCACCGCCTTGCTTTTCAAACCATGATCGTTTCTAGCAATACAACGACAGCGGCAAGGGCAAGGCACTCCGCAGCCTTCTGCCCCCATCATAGCACATGGCTTGGGATAAATCCCACTTTTTCAGTTTCTTCACATGTAAGTAAATAACCATATAGAAACTATGGGGAGGAATGCTTTAATTAGCAGCATTAATTCTACTTTTTGCTCATAAGCCTTCCAAGTATTAATTCCCTCTTAATTCCCGTTGCTGTTTTTGTTTTGAGGCAGTGAAGCAGCCTGAAGCAGCTTGTCAAACACCACGTACTTCTGGAATATGCTGCTCATCACAGAAACCCTGGCAGTCTAAGGTCAGTGGGCACAAGCAGCCGCTGTGCACGATTTTACTCTACTCAGTGTTTAAGCAGAGACCGAACTTGCAGCAAGGTATGCTGTTTATACAAATTAAAGCTTAGCAGGACAAAGGGTTAATATCCCTGTTCACGCAGAAAATCTCATATAATCTTTAATGACTATGCACATCCAGAACTCCTATTTAAAAGATCTCGCTTGGTAGAACTAAACATCTATTTTAAGTAATGCTTTAGGAGCATCTTTCATGCTGCTAGATAAGAGTACTGCAATTTATAGAGCATTTTATAGAGAAGAGTGCTGCTTTCTGAATTAATTGATAAAACTGGACATCTAATGATTGAAAGTTCCTAGGCTACATCCATACTGCATCTCCTAGTGCTGTACCGTTCTCATTACAAAATATCATTTAATTTAAGAATTAACAATGTTAGATGCATAATCAAATTAGCCTTTGAACATTTTAATCTCCTCACCAAAAGTACTCNTAAAGTGTTAGATGTTCAATTGGTGCAGCAGTCTAACTTGAAAAAATAAACTTTTAGTACAGTCACTTCCCACTATACAAAAACAGGTGAGAATGAAATGTTATTATTCTTTTGCCTTAACTAAGTAAAGCACAGTAAGGGTTGAGGGGACTCAAGATGTACAACAAGACTTCGTTGATATGGGCAATAAAATACTGCATTAAAAAAAAATAAATCTTTTTCTCAGCGAAGAGAATGCTGACATTTAAATACCAAGAGAAACAGAAAGAAGTGAGAGGGTTTTTCTATGTAAGGAAGTAGATAATCTAATGTTGTAGGAGAGCTGTCA
Source organism: Baryphthengus martii (assembly GCA_013396935.1). Classification (NCBI taxonomy): domain Eukaryota; kingdom Metazoa; phylum Chordata; class Aves; order Coraciiformes; family Momotidae; genus Baryphthengus; species Baryphthengus martii. The sequence goes on from VWZK01022179.1 coordinate 13,546, forward strand.
AACATAGCACCTACATTCGCTTTATGGGGCTGGAAAAGGATTCTGTTATCGACTACTGCAAGACATCTGGGAACTAATGGAAGGTGTTAGGCTCACTGGTCTGTTATGAATGGAAACAAGGCAGATCATCACCACAGTTCTCTGTGCAGCATAGAAATTAGCTCTAATGACTATGTACCCAAATATTTCTAGAGAGGAGAGAAACAGCCACCAGAGCCATGTTTCAGATTCAGAGTTCAAAGAATGACAGCTTCATAGTTCTGCACTGCTGCAGCAAATTGGGATTCCTCCTGAAAGATCTCAATCTGTAACATTCCTGAAACATTCGGAGATTCATATTCTTACCCTTCAAGCTCCAAATGACAGCAACGGTTGACTCACCAGAGCCTAAAGTAGAGCAGAAAATATCAGGCAAGGCTTCCTGTCAGGAATCTGTAATTTCACGGGGAAACCAGGACCTTGGAACTCAGCTCCTGACATGTCGAAGATGTCGCCTGACATCTAATGACCACCATCTCCTCATTTTTGAAGGAGGGTGCTTGGTGATTAGCTGACATCTGCTAAGGCTTAGGACAGTCTTTACCTTTAAAATCATTCTTGATAAGGTAGGCTTAAAATTACAGTAAACACTTTTTTTACCAGAATGCCTCTGTACCCTCAGGTTAGCTGCCACCAGCTCATTTCCACCAGGAAATTCTTTAGACTTAGTTCCACCAAACTCATTCAACTTCTCAGGTCCTGTAGGTTGTAACACCAGCATGGCTCCTTGCTAATGGCCAACCTCTGGGCGTACGCTCAGCTCGAGGAAGACGCCACCTAATTTTACACTGCATAACAACTAGAAGGAAATAACCTTTGGCCCAGGCTAGAAGCCCACAGATGACTGACTCCCTCTCAACCAAGTAATCCTGTAAGTGAACCAATACCTCACTGCTTTAGCCCTACACCCAGGCCAGGTTGTTCACAGGTGAAAATAAGCACCTTGGCCGCATGGCTTTTTGCTTTGTCTCCTTCCTCCCGCCACATCCATTTTCCTACTATTGCCTTTATTTATATGCCTTTGTCTTCACTGTCATCTAAACAGAAATGTCAGAGACAGATATTCAAAGAACTGCCATGGGTAGGTCTTCTGACTACAGCCTTATTCTTCCTCAGAAGGATAAGAGGCAGAGAGGAACACTGGGTTTATTTAGCAGTTTAACATCTAAGCATTCTGCCTTACACACTCTACTGGTATTTATACTCTCGTTCTCCGAGGAGAAGGACACATCAGCGTAAGCTGCATGATGCAATGAACAGCAAGAGTCCTCCCCTTCATGCCTTGGGACAGGCCCAGAGAGACTACAGCTACCAGCAAGCCATGCTCCAGTGCAAGAGCAGCAGCCTGAAGTCACCTGGAAGCCAGGCACACAGCAGGTCACAGGAACCCCAGGAACACTGGCACTACAGGTCGCGGGAGTTTCGCACCTCTGGCCGACACTCACGTGCATCCATGGAAAAGGAGCAGAAGCACCCGACATGCACCTGGTATTATTATGGCTGATGAGGAAAGTAAATGGAAGCTGTTTCCACCACCTCCCTTCTCTGAGATTTAACTCCCAGCTGTGGCTGCTACAATGTAAAGTCACTGAACTTTCCTTCCAAACAGATATTTACCAATGCAAAATTACTACTCACTGCTCCTATCCCAGAGTGAAATTGAAAAAGACCCAAAGGAAGAAACAAGTAAGGCTGCCACTGTAAGGAGGGCTGTGGACAGCTCTGATCCCAGCTGTATGTTCCCAGTTACCCGAATGTGCCCCCCAGACTGGGCTCCTTGTACCTACCACTCTTCCAGAATTTACTTTATTACCAGACCCAAATCCAATTTCTGAGGTGTCCCATGTGAAGCTCTAGAAAAGCCTTGCTGAATCATGCAGGTAAACAAGAACGTAGAAGTTTCTGAAGCTTTTAATAGAGTGCCTTTGACAAACAGGCTTCACTGCCAAGAAAGCTTTCCTAGAACATCCCCCTCAATGACCAAGAAGCTTCACTGTAAGCAGGTATTTTGAGCACATTAATAAGCAACTATAAAAAGATATCCATAAAGACAGCACTCGCTTTCGAGCTGGGTCTACAAGTCAAACTCCAGTATCCTACAATTACTTAAAATCAATCTCTATTTCATCTTCTTAGTAGGTTAGTCAGAAACCTGGGGAGAGGGAGGGAACAGTTCTAAATTTTAAGGTGTGCCACTCTCATTCTTTCAAGTTTATGGATTTTTTTAAAGACTAGATTAGATTCAGAAAAACTGTTTGGAATAATATAAACATACTGAATAATTCAAAGGTTATGTAGTTCACTTCATGGTGAAGATTTGACTGACACAGAGGAAATTTTTCCTGCTGATCAGCAAATACATTTACTTATAACCGATAAATGACTTCCCAGAATAGGAAATATCTCACTAGAGCCAGCACTGCCAGCTCCACTGGCTTAAAAACAAAATTAAGTAATTCCTGTTGACCAGCAGTTACATTCTGTGCTTTCCTAACATCTAAAAATGGTGTCAGTTCAAAGGTCCAGCCTCTCATTTCGTTTGTCAGGACAAACCAGAAGCCTCTCCTATGTACCTTGCACTACAACCACTAATACAATCACTAGCTTTCAACTTTTGCATGAATACCCTTTCAGAAAAGTTGAAATTATACAACACCACCGAAGTAAAAGAATGTGATCCTGTATGATCCTTCGGGATATCTAAATAAAGCCTGGCTCATCTGAATTACCTATTTCTTGCCACAAGGAGCGTTCCACCAGGTCAGGCCACTCCTGCAGTAATTTGGAGATGCTCTAGACTTCATTTGCACAGCCAACTAATTTTCGGCTCAGTAATTTACCATGTTTTTCCCCTTACAATGTGCCTAGTCACACCACTTATTCAGACTTGTAAGTAGGCCGTTTGTAGGCTTAGTCCAGAGCGTCCCTTTCTGACCCGTTCAGTGACAAAGAAAGTGTCTCTGCTCCCACCGAATCGACAGAACTCTGGTGGTGCCGTAAGAGCCACAGCTCTAACAGCAAAGAAACAGGCGATGACTTGTAAACCCCTGATCGTTCCTAACACACAGCAAACTCTCGTTACGGGAAAACTACACAATGGCCTGTGGGCTCTGAAGCATTCCGATTTTAAAAGGCACCACCTGTAGCGCTAGGAGCGGGTCACGTCCTCCCTAGTCTCCACTGACAGTCACCAGCTGTTAGGAGAGCACAGCCCAACCGCTGTCGGGCAGCGACACGGCCACAGCAACCCCCGAGCCGAGCGAGCAGCGAGGCCAACGCGGGGCAAAGACACGAAGCCGCCGCCAACGGCTCAAGCTCCACGTCCCGACGCCCTCTCCTCGAATTGCCGCCCGCAGGCTCCCGGACCTCCCACCCCCTGCACGGGCCTTCCCGACCCCGAGCCGCCCGAGCCGCCCCGTCCCGGTACCTGCGCGGAGGCGGCGTTGCCGGCA
>VWZK01022180.1:0-33246 GCA_013396935.1 Baryphthengus martii
CTGCAAATTTCCTGAGGGTGCACTTGATCGCCTCGACCAGTTCATTGATAAAGATATTAAACAAGACTGGTCCCAAACCTGAGCTCTGAGGGACACCGCTTGTGACTGGCCGCCAACTGGATTTAACCCCATTCACCACAACTCTCTGGGCTCGGCCAGCCAGCCAGTTTCTAATCTAGCAAAGAGTCCACCTGTCTAAGCCATGAGCCGCCAGCTTCTCCAGCAGAATGTTTTCCTCAATATTCCTCATTGCTTCTTAAAATAGTATATAATTCATGAATCAGAAAGTTAAAGAGCCTCCACTTGCTGAGCACCTATGCTAAATCCACATGTAACATATGCAAAGGCATTTACTCCACTTTTAACTTGTGTCTTTTTTTCCCCCCCTTTTCTATTAAATGTATTTATTTTGGATTAGATTCACCTGATTTTTATGCAATAAAACCTGAAAGAGAAATCTGTTGGAACGAAGTTATATAGAACACAAAACTAAAATATTGTTCCTTTCATATCAGGAGCCTATAAGATATGAATAGGAAAAAAGCGACAGTCCTTGCAAAAGTGATTTCATTAAGATGATGGATATGCTAGTAGGTGTGATCAGCATGAAACCACCTCTACTATCACTTTATTTTTAAATGATTGAGCAATAACCCATCCTCATTATCTCTAATCAGGCAAATACCTGCCTTCTGAATAGCAGCAGAAACATGTAGGGAATCGCAACTTTGAACCGATCACCATTTTCACACCTAAGAAGGTGCTACAGGCTGCTTTGCTTGGCACAGAAGTGTGGTATCACCTGTCACCAGCAGCAACCTGTTTCTGCAGGAAGAAGTTTCTGGTGAAATCAAAACCATACCATGTTTTCTTTTCCTCTCTGACCTTAAAATACCAAGGGTATATTGTCAAGGATAGTTAGCTAAGGCAGTATGGAAATGAAGAAAATTACTTAGTATGCGAGATGATGTCCCCTTTTCCTTAAAGCCTACGGATTTAGGTCAAAAGTAACAATACATAATAATAACGACCAGGAAATCTACAGAGGTACTTGTGAATATTTCCTAAAGTCTATGATTAACCAAACAAAAAAGCCTCTATCATTTAGCGTACGACATTCCGTGTAAAATTTAACCTTACAAACTACTTTGGTGATGAACAATAAACTCTGACGATCAATAAAAAGCATTAATGTACCGGTGGTTAAATATTCATTAGGCCCAGACATGTTTTATCTTTCATGAAATGTCTAATAATGCCATTCAGGTGCATTAGTGACCTTAGAAGCTATCCTCAATTTTGGAGCTAATGCTCGAAAACATGGCACGCAAGTTATGCATCTCAAATGCCAAGATGAAAAATAATTTCAAAATTTTGTCATGGGAGATACAGTCACAAACAATTAAACTGACGTTTTTACACAGGCAGTAAAAGATAACCCCAGACTTGTACTGTAGGTGATCAAGGGATATTATGATTTACAAAATATCCTTTTCTTCAATTGCAACCACGGTAATTAGTCGAGATAGTGACAGGCACATACTCTTGATAGAGCAACCAAGTCTCAGAGCAGAGGGTATGGTTTCCTCCAGCTGCAAGCTTCTATTAGACTCCCTTTATTAGCTATTTCTGGCTTACTCTTCCTGACAGTAGTATTCCTTACACACTACAACATACCCGACTGTTGAATACGTGGATTTGAGTAGGAAGTGTGAACCCGGTTAAATTTTAATATCTTAGACTTCTAGTTCAGTACCAGTTCTTACCAAAATGTAAGAATTGCTGCTTAGGTGAGAGACATTATACATAGGTCATCTGAAAATATTTTCTGGTCAGTAAAGCCATCGGGCAAATAACGCCATGCAGTATTTATTCTACTATATTTATGGTGAAAATGTAATAGAAATGTAGGGAGAAAAAAAAAAAAGAAAAGTTCCTTTAGTTTTCCTTAATGTTTACACCTTACAGATCCATCATTACAGCTATTATTCCGTGAAGAAAGAATGAAATCTAGTTCTGAAATTTCAATTAAAGCTTTTGGCTTTGTGACAGAACCAGTTCAGAGCTGTTTACTTCAAATAATCTCACTGCTCCTTCAGTAGTTTGTGTGTTTGAATAACAGCAGCCACATCATAAGTTATGTAACAGATTCTTCCTCTAAAACTCATTCGGGGAGCAATTAGAGATTTTACTTGAACGTCACTTTTTTTGGCCTAATATACTACTACTAACAGCGAAATAATCCTTGTGCAGCATTTTTCGGTAGTGCAGTGTGCTTATTTATAAACAGGCTATACAAAATTCCTGACATTTGGATCGCTGCAGACTATTTATTCAGTGAGGACAAAAGAAACAAAGACTAAGGGAGAAGGAAGGTCAGGAAACTGATTCAGAGTTCACTCCCCAATTAATTTGATCCGCTGGGAGTCTTGAACTTTTCTAAAAATTGGAATTCAGGAGGAAACCTGTAGCATGACCTAAGTAACTGTGACTGTTCTGGTTTAGATTGCAAGAGCAATGGGGAAAACCAGACAAACACTTTTTTCTCCTGCATTATACAGGCAAGAAGTAATGTAAAAGAAGGCGGCATTTCCCAAGCGGCCACCAGAAGGTAAGTGTTGCAACAGAGGTTTTTATTAATGCTGTCTCAACTGCTTATCTTCTGAAAAGCCATTTCTCTTTGAAAGAGATGAAGAGTTCACTGCAAAAGTTTGCCAGCGAGGTAAGCGTACGGACCCACTGGGAGCTCGAGGTTGGAAACAGAAGGCAACATGGCTATTATAATAAGCCCTATTTACCACATTAGAGTTTTTCTTTCATCTTGATTTTGTGTCGAAAACCTGTAAGGGAAAAAGCCCATCTCCTAAAACCTTAGTTTACAAATAGTTTCGTGCTCTAGCTAAGCAAAAATAAATAAATAAATTCTACTTGATTATGTTAGAACTGTTCCATGAACGATATAAGTGGAGTCGAAAACGACTATGGGGCACAGAGAGGCGCAGGGAGGGGAATATCAATCCTCTGATGTCAGCTTGCAGTTTCGACTCAAGTACACATATTTCTTCCCATTAATAAGTAAATATTTTCCACTAACTTGTCTACTTACTTTAACAAATTGAGTTCTTCCGTAAACTAACATTATACCAGGTATTTCAAGAGCCTGTAACACCAAGCTGGCCAAACACATCCTCTGGAGCATACCCACAGTTTCTCTCTGTGCTTGCAAACATTGAAATTCTCATGCAATTAGCTTTTTCTAAATTGTGAACTGCTCACCTCCAGATTTGTTACTTTCGCAAGGTTTCAGCTCTGACTAACTACAGAAAACTAAGCATCTATAGGCAAGATCTGCCTAATAAGCAGATTAATGCATATGAATTTTGATGACGAATCCTGTTCTGCCAAGTGACTTTCCCTGCAACAATACATAAGGCTTTGCTCGTATTTCTCACATTCCCTTGCCTGCACTAGATCTCGTATCTCTGCTACTGAAGCAGGAAACAACTACTTTACTTGATTCAAATCACCAGAAGCAAAAAAAAAAAAAGCTTTAGAGGAGGGGACACATGGGACAAATTGTTCGCCACAAGCAGCCTCACTTTTTGTGATGCTCCTACAAGTAAACAGAGAAAGGAAGAGTGCAAGGTTGGCTCACTCTTTTCAATCCAGAGATGACATCTGTTCGGTGCTGATGGAACAACAGGGAATAAAAACAAAAGGGAGTTGGAAATAACATTGCATGCGTAATCATTTGCATGGGTGCACAGAACATGCTCCGTACAAAAAGCAAAGGACCTTTAAAGAAAGTCGATGCTAAAATGTAAGAAAATATCTAGTAAATATGCATGAATTTTTAGAGTTGTATTCCTTGGCCAAATATGGATATGAAGAATAAAGATACCGGGGTATTTGATGGGCAGGAACAAGAATAAAATCTGTGGACTCCTGACAACATTTTAACTGCAGTTTGAATGAAGAAGGTCATGGGTCACTTTAGAAAGGGATGGAGGGATAAAGGGATAGAGGAATTTGGGAAATGCTTTCTTACTTTATGGAGTCTTGAGAGCATCTCAGTGAAAGGCTGTACCATTTATATGTAATACTCAGCCAAACAATGTATTTTCCCCTAATCTCTCTTTGTCTTAAACACTGGACATATTTTGCAGACTGAAATATCCTAGTATTTAGTTTAGCTCATGTAACCGACATTGAAATTTCTGACAATATATTTAAAGCTTAGAAGAAGACAACTGAAAATAGGATTTGATACAGGAAGGAGGTAAATGACCTCAACTTTAACCCTAGCTGCAAGTCCTTCCAAAAACAGATACGAAGCTGAGATTTTTCCCATAACCCTCCAAAGATATTATGTTAGATTCAAGTCAAACCAATAAAAGCAGTAGCCTCAAATGATGAACCCATCTGTGACTGAACTTCTCTGCCAACTTGCTACATCTTATGTGGTAGAGCAGACATCTCTTCAAGAGAGCTCGCCGGAGCTGCGACAGACTTATGACATCTCTAATATTTACTTAGAGGCGTAACAGGAAAATTGGTCTGTCTGAACAGTATTCAATCCAAAAAGCAATTTACATAACAAAACAAAGAACATCATTGAATGCACTTTTAAAACAGAAAGGGCACTTGCAAACAAAGTATTCAGCAGCATGTCTATTTTAATTATAATTATATACACAAAACATACACCATAGGCATAGAAATGGATGGCAATTCTCTCTCATTCTCTTCATCCTTGACCTAATTTCAAAATGTTAGATAAGATGTCAAGAAATCCTTTTGAGGGATGGTGAACATTTCCACTTCAGGACTTAAATTATAATATTCTTTCAATATTTCATCTGCCCGACCTATGCCTTCTTAGTTGGAATGTTCTTTATTAGCCTTCACATAACAAGACCAAGTGCCAAATACGCAAGCACTCTAAATGCTCAGGATATTCCTCTTTTAAAATGGTAAGTATAATTGAGTACTACTTGCCTGAGGAGATTAGAGTTGCAGTATGTCTTATATATCCCAGTTGATTGGATAATATACTTAATGAAACATACCTGGAAAGATGAACTGCTTATCTGGTCACAGCATATATCTTCAGGAAACATAAGACACTTTTTTTTTTTTTTTCCTTCCTCAACTGATAGTTCTTGATAACTCACTTGTTTGTTCATTTGCAAATACAAAGTATATAACAGAGTTCTGTGCACCCACCCATCAAGGGTAAAATGCAGAGAGCAGCAGCGAGCAAGGAGCAGCTCTCCAACATCTCTGAGCTCCCCTGACACCTTTCACCAGCAGGTCTCGATAGGTAAAGCAGCAGATCAGAAGACCTTCCGCACATCTCGTGCTCTGCAAAAGGGCTATGGCAGGAAAAAACACTGCCAAGTAAAATCAATCAGCCTTACAATGGGCTTGGCCTGAACTTCCTGGCGTATAGTTCAATGTACAGATCCCTCCCTCACCCCAGGGACCCACCAGGACTTGTCAGCCACTGTCAGAAAGACCCCTCATACGTGCACAGTTCAAACACAATTTTTTTTGTTAATCACCAATAATACCCAGAGTTCATATTTACAAGAACCTGCTTCACAGGCCTAAACAGAAAGGCAGACATTTTCCTAACTCTGCCTTTGGGATGTTAATTATAATTCCTCACTTCATTTTAATTGAGTATAATGAAATTCAAGTGGGAGTTTCACTTGTTTCTGTCATAAGCCATTAGCCAATAACTGCATTCATAACTGAATTCCTCAGCTACTGGCAGTAGTTGTTACTTAATAGGTCAGAATACACACCTTACCAGAAGTATCTTATCTGCACAGAAAGCCTTGCTACTTACTTATAATTGTCCTTTTTTAAGTAGTCTTATGCAGGTAGTACAACATGGCATATCCCAAACACAACACAAATCAGGTGATGAAGGGACAATGCCCGTTTAGTCCTTTAATTAAACCTTACCCTGGAGAAGGGAACACGAGTAATGAAAACAGTAACTTGTTCTGCACCTTCCACCTGGAGAACAATCAAGGAATCACCACTGCCCTTAAGAGTGACTGTCCACACACTCATTTCCACTGTAGCTCTTTACAAGCAGCACCCAAAAATGAGCACCTAGACACTGGTCCTCAGCAACTACTTAACTGAGGACAGCAGGATAACTCTACCTAACACATCAAGCCAGAATCACACGGCCATGGGGCTGGACACATGGAAAAGGATAGTTTCTCATTTGGATAACAGAAGGGGGAATGGGTTCGTCACAGGAGGCTACACAATGCCCAACAAACTATCATCCTTCTGCTTATGGCCAGAAGACAAACTGTAGGGAATAACGACTGAGGTATCTAGGAATTGAATTTGTTTCCCTGTAAGCCCTCCTTTGCTGACGCTTAGCTGTCTCAGGAAGAACACTGGCAAAGAGAACCAGGCATAAGCATTTTATTTTATGATCCTTCTTTTCAGTAGATGCCTTCCTTTAATGAACAGAGATGAGAGCTATTGTTCCGTGAAAGGATGCAGTCAGCCTGCTCTGCAGCTACCAAAGTCATTACTTTGGGAACAACACATAAAGTGGAAACGGTCCTGGGTAGGCCGCTCTTTGCTTCGAGAAGGGGATTGTAGTCCAAGGAATCAGAGGGGAGTCCAGTACTAAATAAAAGCTTCTGTCTGGTGGATTTATGTGGAAGCTCGCAGAGCTGCAGAGTAAAGGCTGTGTCCTCTTTGGCTCTGAAAGGTAGGCAGGTGGGTACTCATTAATAGCATGGCTCTCTCCCAGGCAATAAAGGCAGCATTTGTGGGGAACTGAGGTAGGAAAGTTGCTGATACAATAAAGACCATTTCTGAAGCTACTTGGCAAAAACATGGCCAAAGTCAAGAAACTAGTTGTATGAAAAAGGTCTATGAAACTTAAAAAATTCCTGAAGATCCTTTGGTGCATTTTGCTGCACAACACGTAAGTCCTAAACTACTGAAGCCTGTAAGGATCAGAGAGGGGGACAGAATTCCCTATCAAGGGTCAGGATTCTGTGGACGGATCTACTTTGGGAAGGCAACAAAGCTCCAGAGTAAGATGCTGACAAAATATAGAAACAGAAATTGTGTTTTGGCAAACTCCTTTTTACTTAAATTACTAAATAAAGGGAACAGACACTTTTTACTGCCAAAAATCTTGCTAGCCAGTAGCTCACAAAGAAATGACCTAATAGATTTAATAGGTGAATCATTTCCTATATTAAGTTACCAATAACTGTAAATATAGTGATGACAGCTGAAGTTCCATAGTCTTGGTAGCAGGTCACCCTAGGACCAGCTTTTCTCATACGTCCTGGTTCCCAATTTAAAGGTCAGTTTTAAGAACGCAGCTTTAAAAACTCACTGAGTCACCATCAGCATGGTAGAAACAGTTCATGGCTCATGGAGACCACATCACTCAAAATTTCTGATATTACTTACAAATGAAAAAAGCTGGATCAAGAAGTGGTATAAGCTTACCTGCAGCCCTTTATTTAATCAGTGTAGAAGTTACTGAAGGCTGAAGACCCAATGTAATAAAACATCACGATTCCACAGGAACTTCAATTCTATTGCCATTGGGTTTGGTGAGAACGGTGTAGGAATCGGATTTACGCCACACAGAAACATTTCCATACAGAAGACGTTCCTATGTGATCAGGGAATGCACTCCTGACATTTAAAATACTCTCCCTTTTAAACATTTCAAAAGATTTCCTTTCCATTTGCTGCAATCTATCAAATGTTGTGAACAAAACAGTTGTGATAAGCAGACTGCAAGATCTAAAATCTAGTGTCTTTTTACTCTTAATACACATCAGCTTCTTACAGCAGGATAGAGCCTATGAGAAAAACCTCTTTCTGTGCTCATTTCTGTTGTCATTTTTTTTACTTTTAACAGTATTGCATATAAAAATCCAATAGAAGAATGGATAAGTTTTACAGTCTACATCTAAAAATGCCTTTCAATAAAGTGAACCTGTAGGTGCAGTGCTTTGAAGAGGGTAACTATTCCAACTTGGACAAAATGATACAATTTTATCGGCATCAACAATAAAGAAGAAAATGAAAAAAGAATGGTGGATAGAAAAAAAGTACAAAGAAAGACAGAAAGAAAAACAAAAACAAAACAAAAACAAACACCACAAAACAAACCCATATGGCCATACCTTAAATCAGATAACTGTGGCACTAAAGATGGGACAGTAAAAGAGAGAAGAAACAGTATTTGAGGGAAGGGGAAATCTACTCTTCTATGATATATCTCATTTGGATGGATATTTGAGGAATTCTAAAAATGGAGAGTCTGATTTATCTTCTTTCCTGAAAGACTGCTCTTAAAAATATGGATTTTTAATTTTTTTTTTAACTGTCTAGTAACATTACAAAAAAAAAAATGGAATAACTGGTGCACTGATTCACATAAACAGCTCAGAGTCCAATAGAAGGTAATAAGTAATTTAACGTTAACTGCTTTTCAGAAAATGAGAATGCTTCAAAACCAGTCAAATTGATACAGAGCACTGATACTCCTAAACATTTAATACTAGCAATAAAATGGACACCACCACACTAACCCCTTTTAAAACCTACAACAAAATTTCACCGTGCAAGTGTAGCCTCTCCTCCGTCTCAATATAAAGCCTAATGGAAACATAAATTTTAAATGAAACATTCATACGGTACAATAAATAATAAAATAATTACAAAGTTGTTTCAGGTAATTTTGATCTGTGTGTTTGTTTAGAAGGGTCAGTTGCATACGCAGCACAAGTCAATGCTGGCCAATAAAGCAGTCAGAATATAAAGCTCAATACCCATGAATGCTTTCAGTCTTGACGTATGTATTTCCCCGAGACTAAACTAAATAGCTGACTTATATTTTCATTCCTTTGTTTTCCACCATAAATCCTCAAAAGTGTCTTAAGGATAAAAGTTCAAGGTCCAGCTGCTCAGACAATCAACTTTATCTTTCAAAACAGTTGAAACAAATTAGGACAAAATGATTATCTTGAATTTTACCGGGGTTTGGGAACATGCTGTTGCCAAGCATTCCGATTATTTATGTCCCTTTGAATTTTCCATGCCATGCTGTGGTACAAGTAACCCATATATACTAACTGAGTGTATTTTTACGAAGAGAAATATGCTATGTTGGGCAGGGGGGAATTACACCTGAAAGGGAGACAACAAAAGCAAAATAAGCATAAATAACAAACAAACAAAAGAAAAGCTTTTGTTCCTTCAACTGTGAAACATGTTACCTGGTTTGGCTTCACATCTTTCAGAGACCACAGAAAGAAACATTTAGGTTTCTGTTCTGATGTATAAAAGGGGGATTAGTAAGATTTAGGGGTTGCAGTTTATTTATATCTAGATTCACTCTTCCAGGTTATGAACAGTGAGATCACATGGATTTATGTGCCTTGACAGAGCTTTTCAAGTAAATTAAACTAATTTGGATGACTTTACTTAATAAAATCCTCAAGCCTCAAAATATTTCATTTTGATGGACAGAAACGATAAAATACAAAGCTGTACAGGAGAAGAAATCTGAGCACGTTATATTGAGCAACAAGCAGCTTTCCATTACCACTCTTTTTGTAAATGTGCTCAAGATCTAACCTCTATGTTTGCCTCCATGTGAATTCGAGTATTTATTGCCCCTTGCTAATTCAGCAGCACGTAATGGTGATAAAACACTTTCCAAAGAGTTGCCAGTAATTAATTTCTCAATGGTCCATCTTTCATTACACAGTAAAACCTAAAGATTTTTTAAAACCTCTTTGCATTGACCTAAGAAAACAGACAAAAAAATTTACTGAAGACTTCAGATGCGAAAGCAGTAGGGCAGCCTCTGAAATCTCATCTATTTATTAGGGTATGGTACATGGCAGCTCCCAGATACTGATAGTGAATAAAAACGTAAGTTATCTTGACGACAGTATTTTTAAAGCAGTTTTGAAGTACTATAAGCGATTACCTAATCGGAAACTCTAAAGATGGGAACTGAATAATGTATATGCTAACATGTAGCATATTTCAAGATCTTCCATCAGTTCAGCATGCAGATTCGTATATCACTGACATTCATATATAATTTATGAAGCATTCCTGCACATTATCAGATTAAAAAACAAAAAAAAATGAATGTGTTTCTGCTTTTGTTTTCAAAACACTACAATGGGAAACACTGAAGGACTTGAGAAACTGCAAAGGAGAAATCACAAAACAGTGTTTGCCACAGTAACTAAAACCTACCTGCAAAATCCATCTGAGAGTGGAGTATTTGTTCTTTTGCTGCTAACTTGACAAGATAAACCACACCATAATAGACCATGACTCCAGAAACCTTCTCATCGCTTGTCAGCTTCGTACAAAGATCAAAGCCTCACAGCAACACATAAAGTTGAGGAGAATGATAGGGGGCTACCTAAAGTCACGACAGCTTATACAGCAACGCCTACAGGAACTCCAGAATGATTTTGGAGCCTTCACCTTTGCTCTTTAATGATGCAAGTGGTTAAGCTTTCAGTGCTGAGGTGCTTTTGGAAGACCTTCTGCTTAATGATGCACACTCACGTTCTTGCAGCAGTGCTATAATCATCATGCTGGCTTAGCTTGCTTAACAGACTTTAAAATATTTGGCACTTGTTTCTCACTCACCACCATGAGCTGACAATTTTCCCTGGCAGCCCAAAAAGCCAACCCTATCCTGGGCTGCAGCAAAAAAAAGTGTGGCCAGCAGATCAAGGGAAGTGATTCTGCTCCTTTCCTCTGTTGCTGTGAGACTCCACCGGGAACACTGGGGCCAGCTCTGGAGCTCCCAACACAGGAAGGACATGGATCTGGTTGGAGAGGATCCAGAGGAGGCCACAAAGATGATCATAGGCCTAAAGCACCTCTCCTATGAGGACAAGCTGAGAGTTGGGTCTGTTCAGCCTGGAGAAGAGAAGGCTCCAGGGAAATCTTATAGTAGCCTCCAGTACCTGAAGGGGATCCACATGAAAGGGGAAGGACTTTTTATAAGGGCCTGTGGGGATAGGACAAGGGGCAATGGTTTGAAACTAGAGCTGTGTACATTCAGATTAGACATTAGGAAGAAGTTCTTTACTCAAAGGGTGGTGAGACACTGGAATGGGTTATCCAAAGAAGTTGTGGAGCCTCATCCCTGAAGTATTTAAGNGGTTATCCAAAGAAGTTGTGGAGCCTCATCCCTGAAGTATTTAAGACCAGGCTGGATGAGGCTCTGAGCAACCTGGTCTAGTGGGAGGTGTCCTTGCTCACAGCACAGGGGGTGGAACTAGATGATCTTTAAGGGCCTTTCCAACTCAAGTCATTCTTTGATTCAAAAAACCTATTTCAGCACAAGACCAATTTTAAGCACATCTTTATTCCCTAAGTAACTTCCAAGGGACAACTCTTGGGATAAATAACCATGATTTATAGTTACAGCATTGCAAAGGGGCAGTGTATCTTCAACACATTCATTGGTAAGATTTCCACAGTTTGAAAACAGAAAAAATGAAGTTTGGTCTTTTAACGGAAACTTAATTTACGTTTGCTGTAATGTTAGCTTTAGGAGTTACTAAGGTTGCCCTTTGTTTTGCTTGTTAATAAATCACAAGAAGAGAATAAACACAATGAGAATATTTACAGAAGTGTGATCATTAGAATAAATTCACCCTTCCTTGCAAAATTTCACCCTTCTGTATGATAAATATAGCTCAAAAAAAGAAGGTTCAACCCGATTATACACAGTACAACAAACACCACATTTTAAGCATCAGCACCACATTGCTCCCAGTAGGCAGCTCCTGGCAGAGCAGAGTAGATAGTCTAGACTATCTACTGTTAAATAAAAACATAGGAACTAAAAAAGAAAGATGAAGATGAAAGATGAGGGTGGCCATGATACCGCAACACATGCTAAGGACAAACCACTCTATGGCTTTTGTGTGACCATGCAGAGAGGTACAACCTCTGCTAGCTCCAACGTGCGCAATGGTGATTTGTGTTTGCTCTCCTTTTCTTTGGAAGAAAGGCACTAGAATAAGAGAAGATGGATGTGTGTCACCCCCCGCCCCGTTTTGCCACAACACCTCTAAATACTTGATATCAACTTGCTGAAAGGACAGACTTATGTTGGGAACAACGAGCAGCCTAGAGAAGGGGTATAACTCTTAGTAAAACAATTTACTAAGAGGCTGAGAGGGGACCTCATCAACACTTACAAATATCTAAGGGGTGGATATCGGGAAGATGGGGCCAGACTCTCCTCAGTAGTGTCTAGTGACAGGACGAGGGGCAATGGGCATAAACTGGAAAATAGAAGCTTTAATCTCAACATAAGGAACAACTTCTTTACAGTGAGAGTAACAGAGCATTGGAACAGGCTGCCCAGGGAGGTGGTGGAATCTCCGTCTCTGCAGACTTTCAAAATCTGCCTGGACTTGTTCCTATGTGATCTGCTCTAGGTGATCCTGCTCTGGCAGGGGGGGGTGGACTCAATCGTCAGAGGTCCCTTTTAACTTCTACCATGCTGTGAATTTTTCACATATACCTTTTGGATTATGGGCATCTTGGGACAACTCCTTTCTTTCACCTTTACGTTCAGTTGCAAAGCACTTATCTGACCTCTTATTGCCCTAAGAAACACGTGCATACAAATCTCATCAGTAAACAGTCTCACACACCGCTGTTATTTCTGCTTTGAATTTCACACAGCAAATTACTAATGTAAGATGTAAGCTATTTTTGCAGTAATGTGATTTTAACCTGTCTGACGAGGGGTTTTCTTTCCCTTGATTAATGGAAAATTACTGTGAATATTCAATGTCTTTTAGTAGTCTACTTCCACGCATTAACAACAAGATAATTACAGGTAATTCATTTTAACAAAACTGAAAGCTTTCACATGTGCAACTTTCAGCCCAAAGATGATCTATATTTATTCCAGTAAGACTACTGATCATGGAAAGTTGCCAGTACCTTTCTGATTGCCAGCTTACTCCCAGAGTTTTACAAGCATTTTATTTTTTAATTCTGAAGCCCTCTTATTCAACTTCCACACCAGAGCAACATCTCAAGCTTTTGAAATGAAGCCCAATATCATCAAAATCAATGCAAGCAATCTCTGGTTTAATGAGGCAGTCTGTATCTGGCAGTCAACAAATACCCTTGGTACACTCTGACGGGGTTGGAGGGGCTTCTAAGTTGCTCAAACTCGCCGTGCTGATTTGCAAACGAGCTGGCGTTGGCCACACAAGGAACTCCTTCAGCTTCCTGTAAGACCTTCTGTAAAGAGACGTACACTGGAATAAAGCCATACTCTGGTTTTCCGCCTTTTATAAAGTTTCTTTCGCATTCACCATTCAGTGTGAAGACCTAACCTTGCCATTAATCTTCTACACAGCAGTTCCTCATTGATTTCAGGTGGATCAATAAAGCAGGCTGTTGATTGGAAAACACGGGGCTCACTGCCAAGCCTCTACCCCCCAGCAATTTAATGGTACACACCCTTATTTCCCACAACACTTTAATTGACTTGCCAAGGGTCTCCATCACCCTGTCAAATAAATGTATCAAGGAAATCAGCCATATAAATAATGCAATGAATAAAAGTTGCTTCTGAGGAGACACTTGGCAGAGAAAAAAAATAATCCTTTAAGGCCGCCAGCTATTTTTATTTTTACCGTGTCCTTAAGACTCACATATTTCTGTCCTGAATTACCCAGACAGGAACACATGCACACCAGCATATCTCATATTCAGTGTATCTTCTTTCTTTGGGCTTACTGTGGAGCACAACTGTTGATCTGCTGACCTGCTGTGGTTCAGGAGCAGAACTGATTTTTTTCTAGTCTAACCAAGGCACTGGCTATGACAACACTACAGGGTATCTGGTCTGAAGTTTTCCACTTCAGCCAGAAAAGATATTCATCAGGAAAGTAAGTACAGTTGGGGAAACACAGACATAGTGTCTGTACTTCTGCCAAACTAGAATACAGAAATAAAAAAAAAATAATAAAATCTGCCTTCAAACCTCCTTCTGCTGGGTAATGTCAAATTGTACTATATAATTTTTAGGAAGCAAACCAAATAATCAAAACCAAAACCAAGAATCAGAAATAGCTGAAGAGTATAAAGCACAATAGATTCAAAACCAATCAATGAAATTCTCTGACACAAAATATAATTGAGACAGGCTGTTCAGTAAAATACACTATAAGTTTAAACATCTATACAAATCCCTAAAAGATTTCAAAGTTGTCATCACTAAAGGTGATAAACTTTACTGATTATAGATGGGGTTTATATTGTTCTGTCAATAACTTTTGTTATTTGTACATACTGCTAGAAGCAAAAGAGCTGAGACTTTGCTACAGTCACTTCAAGTGTTAATTAGAAAAATATTTATTTCATCAAGAAGCAGTTGTCAAGACACTGCTCTTGCTTATGAGTCGCCAATTAAGATGGACTGAATTCTGGGTCAGTTACTGTTTTTTTCCCCACACATTTTCAGAGTAATGTGTATTTCAGTTGTCTCCAGATGTACCAATTGCTTGTAATTCTCATGCCCTACTACATCAGTGTAGTAACTCAATAGTGATGCTCATACCACCACCGCCACCTCTAGTTACGTATCTCATTGGTGCAATTCCAGGTTTGACCTTACTAATCAATCCTAATTGATGCTATTGATTCATCTGGAAAGAAAAGACACAAGCTTCCAAGGGAAGTCTAAGCCTTATTAACCAGCTCACTTGTGAAAGACTGTCCTAAAGATTAAAAAAACAACCAAACAAAAAAAAACCCAAACAAACAAACAACAAGCCCCAACAAAACAAAATAGAATCCATTCTTTGGGAGCCTTAAAACACAATGTGGTGAGAACCATTGTAAATATATCACCTGGAACTTTATTGCCCTGGAGGGAAGATTAACTTCTCTGTCTTCTCTTCAGCAGTCTAAGCTTATTTGCTGTGTATTGAGCTTTTCATCATGTGCTATTCAACTTTGAGGCAAATCACTTATCACTAATTGCTGTCTGTTCACTGTGCTACCAATATGTATACATCATTTTTTAGGGCCCTTTTTCCTTATTTCATTTGTAATTTAAATTGACTCTCAAGTGAATAGGAACATCCCATTTTAGTTCAGTGACATGCTCTTAATTATTTTTGTAGTTGTAAGAGCTATGAAAATTGTTGTTACTATTAAGACATATTTTATCTAAGTCACAGAAAATACTACTATAGGCTAGTCTTTTTTAAATGTGTTCTTTATTTTCTTAGTATTAAAAAAGCCCTTATATTAAAAGCACAATACAGGCCATTCCTAAACCACAAGCTACCCAGCAAGTTTTCTAAATGAATTAACTAGACTTTAGAAAAATCCACAGATTCAGGTAATGGAAAAGTCAATTTCTCAAATTCAGGAAAAGCCATTCTTTTTTTGCTAAAGCAGAATTTAACTGCAGAAGTTTGACTAACACACAAGAACGAAGACAAGACCCATCCTTGCAAAGCACGCTTGCGTCACACTCCTACACTGCTCATCGAGTTAACTAAGCAAAAGTCGACTCAAAAAAAAAAAAGAGCTCTGAATGTTTATTCCATGTCACAACAACGGGTCGCAGGAAAATTAATACACTCGATTCACTGGTAGGCATTGACTTAATCCACTGTGGTCCTATGGACCAGAGGAAAAATTGGATGTATTCTACCCCATATTCTCAAGAACCAGTTGTTTACGCATCACTTTTACACTAACACACTCACAGTCTCAAAGAAGCCAGGCTCTACTTAGATTATTCATAAAATCTAAAGAAATAACATTCTGGGAGAGCAAAAGAGAGATTATTTGAAGGCTGTAGATGAAAAAGTATAAGTAAAAGGGAGAGAAAAAAAAAGTGTCTTCTATTGAATAACTGAAAACTACAAAAAGTAAAGACTCTGACCCATGTGGAGAGAACAAGACAAGAGAAGGAAGAGGTTTGAGAGACAGGGACTGTTGCTGCAGAGAGACACCAGGATTTGTCCTAACCCCTCACCCTGGTCCACGCTGTCCCTGGAGAGGATTTATCCATGAGGCTGAAGAGCTTCAGAGGAATGATTGAATATATTTATTTCTTCGCAAGGCATGACTCCAAATGAAGTTCTAGTTTCCCGACTAACTGGAGACTGAAATAAGGAGCCAATATATATTGAGATTTGCTTTCTGGTTTTGTTGCCTCGTTGTGACATTATTTCCCTCGTTCTGTTACAATTTAAATGTAAATCTATTTGGGGTGTTTTATGCTGGTAACTCTACAATTCCGTAGTGCAACACAGAGAGTCCATTTTAAGTGCTAAGTGCTCCCAAAAGGTATCTGTCATATTGCCACATTTCATTATGCTCAAACATCAGTGAGAGAAGGGAGAAGACGAACGCTCACACATTATGATGCTTTACATCGAGGTTCTTTCCCTGGTTGTGCAGAAAATTGCACAGCTGCGAGGCTTCGGATAAGCTCGCAATTATATTGATATTAATGCTCATAAAAAAAGGTAATTTTTTCTTTTAGGGTCATTAATACTGAAATGTAAGGAATTTGATTCAAGCTACATCCAATTACAGAAACCCAAGTTATTTAAATAGATTTTTTCAGCATTGCTTTCATCTCACACAAATCTCCACGACAACATACCTAACTACATCATTTTCCAGCAGTGCATTTCAGAGAGAGCTGATCTATGGAGGCAGTGCAGCTTGTCTTAAAAGGGTCAGGCAATTCCCCATTGGCCAAGAACTCTTGTCATCACATCCCACTTTTTTATCAGTGATTTTAAAATATCATCAGCCATCAGGGTCAGCAGATAACGTTCAGAGCATCCATTTCATTGACAAGGATGTGCAGGGTGATTTCAACAAGCTCTCCTTTGACTAAGGTCTTACGCTTCTTTGGCTGGAGACATCTTTCCTGCTCCATGCATCATCACTGCAATAGCTGGCTGATCAAAAATACCAGTAATAATTACATGATCAGCAACATCACTGTGGTAGAGTACGTCAGATGCACCTTTTGTTATTTATCACCTAGTATTAACATGTAAACAGTAAAGCATTTATCCTCCACTTAATAACAACAGAATTATCAGGAATAAAAGACTCTGGGTAGTAATTTACAGTTAACAGAAAAATGAGTTCTGAAATTTCTCCCTACAACTGAAAATTCAAGAGAGACTCCTTTTCTTTTTCCCCACAACATATGCTTAACGTGGAACAATGTTTCACAAAGCAAGTTCATAAAAAAAGTTTTTGAGAACACTGACCATACACCACAAATTGGTAGATAGTAGGGTGAAAGTGAAGGAAGTATTGGGTTATTTAAGCAGCTACTAAAATAAAACAAAATGAAAATTTAGAACAGAAAAACAATTCAGTGTATGGCCTTATGACTTGCTTAGATGGTACGTTTGTCCTGTATACAAGTTATAATCCCCTACAGCCAAGTTTATTTTGTAATGTAAAACACTGGTGATCACATGCTGCGCTAAATTGTGTGGGATGACCAAGACCTGCAGAATTACCAATGCAAGCTAGTTCAGTTTGTACGTTCTTTAATATCTACAGGATGGCAGATAAACTCTTACTTTCTCCCATACATATATTGTTGATGAGATTATTATTACAACAAATCTGGTATTCTCAATTCTTTCCCTCCAAGCCAGAGTTTCATGCCTTCAAGAAATACTCACTAAAACATAAACAGATTCCTGCACCCCCCCTAGTCCGTGTCTCACAGGCTGGGCTGAGTTTCCAGCTCACTTTTGTTGAAGTAGGATTTAGGTGTTTCAGTCCTCACGCAGCTCTAAGCAGTATCTTCTCATTTGTATGTGTCTGACCTAATTTGATTCCATTTTTTCCCCCCTAAACCTCAGAGGTAAGATATAAATGTCAATACAAATTAAACTCTGGCCAATGCAAATCTCTCTAGTCTTCTATTTAAAAGCAAAGAAAAAGGAAGAAAAGAAAGAAAGAGAGAGAGAAGCAGAGTGCAATCTCCTATGACTTCACTCGGAAAAGAACCATTCAACTTAAATTAAAATTATCCTGAGTTTAAATAGCTATCCTGTATTCCACTAATTGGTAAATGAGAAAATTACCATTAATGGTCTAATGTGCACAACTGACAGTTCCCTATTCCATCAAAATTCTATCTATGTCTTCTAAATACTCAGTCCAGCTTCTTGTTTAATGTCTGCGGCAATATTTTTAAATTCAACAAATCTGTGGAAGAGGTTTGTAACATGGAGAGTTTACAATTATAGTAGGTACGGATCCTTTTATTTTATTAACAGCTTTAAAAAGAAAATTAAAAGTTTAGATTTTCTATGCAACTAAAAGAGCAATCTATGGTATTTTCCAAAGTATCTGTTCAGCATTTCAGTCTTCCCACTGTTTAAATGAAACGTGAAGTCAGAACAATTACGTATAAACAGCAGCGACAGAGTTTGTGGCTTAATTCTGAGCCACAGAAAGCCTCTCCACATCCTTCTCACCACAGCAGTTCATCGCTCCAATTTAGAAACTCATGGGATCTATTTAGGGCCCATTGATACAGAAGGATTTTTTTTTTTTTAAAGCTTTTGTTCAAATTTTTGTTCAACTTTCAAAAAAACTTTGCAAAACAGCCAGACCATGACAGCGTGAAATTTGGGACTAGCTCTATTCTCTTCTTGCATCCTCCCCCTTCCTCTTAGATCTGCTGCATTAACTCCCATCACACTATTGTGCCCACGATGGAAACCAGACACATGATTTTCAGCATTTATTTCTAATGCTTTTTAAGTGCTCCTTGTAGTAACTTTTCTTTTTTTTTCCTCCAAGGATTTAATCACACTTCAGCAAACGTCAGCTGCCGTTTCACTTCACTTCTAAGTGAAGGATATATTATAGGGGGTTTATCTTTATAAAGTTCTATAAAAGTTACATGCAAGATTGCTGTCTGCCTTTTCAATCAGTGCTGATAAATAAAGAGGTAGAAACCAACCGCTTTCTGCTTTATAGCTTCCAGGCTCTGAATTTCCTAATGAAGGAAAATGAAATGGTCGTGCTGGCAAAGGGCACGACCTTCATTTCAGCCTCCTCCTAGTTTCTACTACGAGTTGAAAGCTCTTCTAAATCAGTCCAGCAGTTCACACCCTTCTCAGAGGTGCAGAAATCTGCACTCCTGAAAGCTCCTAATCCGCCTAATTCTCCCAAGCTTCCCAGTTACCTCTCTACATGGCGTTATTTTTGTAAATAGTTATATTTTAATAACCACTGCTGCATATCCAGGATCCCACACAGCTAAATGCCAGGCCTGTTCTTAGTTCCGGATTTACTCACGACTTTAATTTTTATTTCTTGGCATTGAAAAAGAAGGAAAGAAACGAAAAGGATGAAAAGACACTCTTAGCAACAGATTTTTCAAAAATACATAAATAACATTCATTGCTGAGAAAACATTAAAGAAATTACACTCTACAGCAAACTGCTAGTAGTAGCTTGAAACAAATTCTGCTAATTGTACTTCTCAGAAAAAACCTTGCAGTTAAGATAACTAATCAACTGGGAATATTGTAATCTGGCAAAGAAAGTTGTCAATTGAAGGAGGAATTTTTAGCATGGCTTATGAGCCAAAATTAGGACAACTACAAATGTTTCATAGTATTTGGTAATACTTGATGAAAGGCTAAATTTTAAGTACGTTTAAAAAAGGGGGAAAAAATGACAAAAAAACTTAAGCTTTTCACCAACAAAACAATGTTTGGGAATATAATATATAAAATACACTTCAGCACTACACAGACACACAAAAAGTATACATATATTTAGTGCTAAAAAAGAGAATTCCAATGTTCCATTATTCTCATTTTCACTGGAGAAACCACATAACCCCTTTGTGCCTCAGCGTATCATCTGAAAAAGCAAGGATAATAAGTGTTTATAAAACTTTGAAGTATGCTGGGAGACTTCAGTGTCTAGAAATCCTCAGAAACCTAGAGAAAAAGCAACTGGTTGGCAATTAAACCAAACAGCTCAAGAAACTGCACCTTCCCTGGTGTGACCTTACACTTCAATCTTTTAATAAAATCCCTACTGCTATTTTCTTGTCTCAGGTCCCAGCTCCCACGTTCTGTCCCGTGGCCCATTAGAAGCAGACTGGTTCAAATTGGTCATCAATTTAGTGATGTTTCTGCTCTGTTATAGAGCAATAAAACACAAAACAATGTTTACCCTGATAATGAAAACTCAGAATAATCTTGTTTGTGACCAGAATACTTCCCACCGTACTTAGTTTTGCTGAAGCCAACCTTACCCTTACACTTCTGAACTAGAACACCAGGGTCTCTAGCCGGGGCCAAAAAACTCTTCACCCCAAAACAGAAAAAAAACCACAAACCACTCCACACACACACATAAAAAAAAAAAAAAAAAAAAGGACAAAATTCCCACCAACACCACAAAACCAAAGCTAGAAAAGCATTGAATCTGGATAGGCTGACACAAGCAGAGTCAGCAGTTGTTCCAGAGTTTATCGGCACCTTGCAATACAATCTTGACCCCAGAGAAGAAAAAGGACATAAATGTCAAAGAAATTTCAACGTTTCTCTCAGCCTCTAAGGTGAGGTAACATTTGCAATTGCCCTCATGATACCAGCAATTCAGAGTCCCTGTAAATGCAGTTTAGGATACCGAGATTAAAAACCTGCAAAGAAAGATGACTGAAGAGGATGAAACCATTTTCACGTGCAGACTACACAAAAAGATAAAAATTATGAACATTATCGCTGGAGGTATTTAAACGGCACGTGGACCTGGTGCTTAGGGACTTGTTTAGTTGGAGTAGATGATCTTGAAGGTCTCTTCCAACCGAAGACATTTTGTGATTCTATGATTCTGTGAACGTTTGCAAGTAAACAGGAAAAAAGTATAGAAAAGTGCTGTCAAAGTTTCGGTTAGTTACCTCGGTCTTCAAATGACAGTCTCTGTATAGAAGTATCATTGTCAAAATAACACTTGTATATTCTAATTTATCATTTTTGTATAATACATAGTTATGTATTATAGGTCTGTCATCATGGATCAACAATGAAAAAGCATCCTTGGACCACACTCAGCCCTTGCTGACACAACACTAAAGTAGCACAGTACGTGTCACAACCTAAAGACTTGAAGGAGACAAAATTCATACAGAAATGCAGTATCTTTTACTGGGCTAGTTAATATAATTTGGGAGGGGAAAAAAAAAAATCCCAACAAACAAATAAGATCTGGAGCTTTGTCAGATATCTTGTATGTACAATGCTTGCTTGGATTTTCTATCTACATCAATCAAACCAGAGACGTTGCCTATGCCCTACAATACATGACAGTTTACAGCCTCCTAACAGTAAAATTAGTGAAGATGATGTTATGTAGTGACAACGTCGCTTCATTTTACTTCCTAGTGAAGAAAATCAAGGCTAAAAATATCTTTGGATAGCCATGCATATTGAAGGAGTTCCACAGACTTCTAGTTATTCAGTGGGATATACGATGTATTCGTAACTCAAGGCTAATAAGATCATCCAGGGAATAACCACTAACGATTAAAAGTCAGAAAACAAAATTTACAACACTGAATGGCACTCAGACTGAAGTGATCTGGCACATTTAGGAAGGATCGCACACCAATTAACTAGCATATTTAAAGAGTTTATGTAAATGTGCAGTTCTGTTTCTTAAAAAGTAATAAATAAATTTCATGTGATTAACAACTGGTGTATTTGCCTGTGTACATATTATACAACCTCTTTCCTTTCTAAAAAAAAATTACTATAGCAAACTCTATAGTAAAACTGAGAGACTAATGAAGCAAATCTATAGCTTCTAAATTAAAGAAAATAAAATAATGGATAATAGATGAGAGAGAAATACAACTAATGCATTAAGTAAAAGATTGCTTTGGTCCTATACCAATGGAAAAGGAAAACATTTACTTTAATTTACTTTACTTCAATTTAAAAGCTGGAATGTAGATCCTTTATAAAACCAAAATATTACTCAGGCCGGAGCTCGGACAGTGCCAAGCAGCACTCGTGTAATAGGGAAATGCTGATTAGAGAAGGAGTATGAAGGTCATGTTCTAATTGAAGACTAATTGATCCAGGTCCACTGGAATCAATGAAATCTTTACCACTGACTTCAATGACAGCAAACTGGAAAAATGCATCCGTTTTACCTTCTGCTCCCTGGGCACACACTAAACCTCACAGGCCTGCAAGGGTGGCTTCTTACAGCTGGAGCAATGAGTGAGGGCAGTGGTAGAAAGCCAGCCATAAATAACACACTCATCATGTGTCACACTACATGGTCCTATATGCTTGGTGGATTGACTTCGTAAAAAAAACCTCACAGAACTGTGAGCTGCAAACTTCCAGTCAAATCCGGGCTATAGCACTCACACTGGAGTTTTAAATGAAGAATCTACAGAATATATATATATATAAATCTATATATGTTACCATTAAAAAAAAAAAAAGAAAATGAGATAATAAAGTAAATCAGGATTGATTCATTTGAATTTTTGTATCAGGCCAAAGTCATCTTTGATGCAAGATGGGTCATTACAAGAAGTGCCTCTGAAATTGTGTACTTTAATTCCAGATCTCCCAGACATTGGCACACTCTTTAAAGAATTATTTTGAGACTGCTCATAAAGAAACCATTCACCACTTCCAGCCCTAGTACCAGAACTGTCACACTTTTTTTCCCCCAGTATAATTACTGCATGATCCATCTCTTGCTCCTCCTTTTACAAGTGGTGACTTGATCGGGAGTCAAAGCCAGTCCTTTTCTGAACTCACAGTTGCCATTGAAATGAAGTCACTTTATACAGGTGAGTTTGTTGCTTCTGTTGCCTCTCTCAGCAAGTCCACTTCATTCTCTTACTTCATTCCCGGGGACAATTTGTGGTACAGCTGCAGGTGTACTGAGCCACCGCCACAGGACTGGCAGCACTGCACTTCTAAAGGAGAACACCTCCAGCTTGCAAACTCCAATGGGATCCAAACTGAGCACGAACTTTTAGGAACTACCCAGTGACAATAAAGTTTAGATACCACTGCATTGGGCAAGAAATGCCTTTTTGCATTGCATACAGTGCCACTGGAAGCACTTCAGTCGTTACAGGACTGGTCTATGTCTATTAGTGCCCCATCTATCAGTGAGGATTATTGGATTGTTGCTGGTTTGTTTCTCATTTTCTGTCACTGCAAAAAGAAGTTGCAATAAAGGCTATTTCAGATCCAAACTCAGACCAGGAAAAGGGCAATTTCAAAAAAGAAACAAAATCAAAAAACAAACTATAAAACTCCAACACTGCACAACATCCTTCCCAAACTGAAGCTGAACCATTCCCAAACATATAGAGCCTCCAGCCTCTTTCCAAAAGCACAATCTTCTGCTACCAGAGACTCTGCTGGTAAAGCTACATGACACGGATCACCACAGAGAGACCTGTCAACTCAGATCATGCATGGAGCAGAATAGCTGTGGTGACGATGCTGTGCCCACCACAGCAAGTCTACGCACGCTGGTGGGAGCCGGCACCCCTGCAGAAACCACAAATCTTTCTTGACTCGCACTCCCATCTTTTTCATTCTCAGGATAAAGAAAATGAAACCAGTCTGTGGTCTCTGTTCCCACAGTGTGGACATGGAGATGAAGCGGGTCAGAGCCTGCTTTTTCATGGGACATAGCTCGGTGCTGCCAGGAGGAGGGCAGCCTCCTGCTGCTCATCCCCTCCTCCCTCTGCTGCTCTGGTCTCAGGATTCTATCTTCTCTCTTCCTCCAAGACTCTGGCACTTTCCAGCTCTTTCACAGACTCTGTTAACTTGCAAGCCCCAATGGAAAATAGAAATAAATAAAATAAAATTACTCCCATTTCAGCAATCTAAACTTGCTGATGGAGTGGTTTGTTGGGCATTGGAATGGCTTAGACAAGGAAAATAATTGGTGTGTGCGTGGCCAGTGTCCTGGTAGTGTCGGGACAGGATGAGACAGCAGCACAGGGTCAAGGTTCTGATATCCTATGCTACATTCCCACACAAACTAATGTGCTATTGATAACAACTCCAGCACAAAGCAAGGCATCTCCCTGCATTTCGTTAGGTATCAGCAACAGCATTCAGTGTTCCCATGGAAATAGGGAATCCACACCTCAGACCCGTAACTGAAAGTTAAAGGGAGTCCACATAGAAGCATTCTGTTGGGAAGTATACATGTATCTCCAATCAATTGCCTAAGGCGGATCCTGCATATCTGATTCATTTAACCACTATGTCAAATTAAAAAGTTCAACATTTATAGGATTTTAAAAAATGTTCGTAAAAATGAAATACTACATGCACCCATACCACAATTTCAGTGATTCCATACAGTGCATTCAGTAACACTGCTGTTAAGCTCTAAAATATTAGAATACTTATTTCTATACTTGCTTCTTTTTCTCCGTTGAATCATGAAAAATCACAATTAATTCTACTCTCATCTTCCAGTTGCTGTCCTTAGTGGTGATGACAAGATAATGAAATCACCTCCAAAATTAAAGATGACCTAAGAAAATTTTATAAATGTATTCGAATTTCACTTCTAATTTGACAGGAAAACTAGAACGTAAGTTTTAAGTCTTTGACAGAAACATCTCAATTCCATCAAAACTGGTAGTTTTGGATCTCAGTATATCCATAAGATGAACATTTCTGTGTCCCCGTTTCAGTCAGCTCTATACAGCACATTCCTTGGCATCTTGGGTTTGCACAGAAAAGGCTGCAGTGAGTGCCCCAAGTTCTGGTGGAACAGAACTGGTTGAAACAGTAAGAAACTTATGAAGGAGCTGGAAAACAAGAACAAAATAACCAACCTCAGGCACAATTAAATAAAGAAATTTCAGCAAACTCTTAAAATTAACATGTTCCTATGCAATTTCAAAATCCTGGTTTTGGGTTGCTTGGAGACAAATCAGAGGCATTATTAGGAATTACAGATTAGTGTACATAGAGAGTCCACTATTCACTCTCCAAGAGCACATTTATTTTTGGAGGGACCAGAGCACACAAATTTATGAACTCTGATTCCAAAACCACAGCCAGATGTTGTAGACTTATCATTAAAATCACATTGAGAGCCATTGTGTGCAAAACAATTTCATCCCATAATCTCTTGACTGATGCTTGGATATAAACCCAGTTTGCCAACTGGCACCAGGTTGGGAAGGCTCTTGAGTAAGTTGGCACGTTGCTGGCGCTCACTTAACGCAGCACAGTCCATCCTCCCATCCCCACCCTCAGAGTGAAGGGACAAACATTGAGCTTTTTCTGGAAACAAGACAATCCCTTCTGATCATGTTACATGAGGATGGCTGCTCCTCCTGCGTCGTGTAACAAAACTCTGAAAGCCATTTCAGTCTTCCTACAGTCTTCCACAGTTTCCACAGGTTTACTCTGCCAGGATTTTCCAAGTCACATTGAAGCTTTCCCAGGCCTCTGTAGACAGCAGCTAAGAGAGAACAGGGAGTGGAATCTGCTATGTTTTATCTCCACCCTGTCTTCAGGGTCCTCATACACCAGGTGAACAGTCAAAACGTGTTTCTGCAGGAGTTTATAAATTTCTTTTACACAACAGTGTCTGTGTACAGGTCCCATTGGTTTAAATAAATTATTGTGCGTCCTTCCTGTTTCGCTGGGTAGCTTGAAAACTACTTTAGTTTTCTTCTCCACAACTGCCTCAATTTAAGGCTCAGGGTAAGCCCAAATGACACACAGAGCAGTATTTCTATTAGCCCCTTCCTCCCCCTGCCTTTTTCCTTCCCGGGGGGGATAAAAGGGAATAAAGAAGAAAACATCTCACCCAAAATTGGAAGTTAAGACTATAATAAATTTATAAATAGGGATAAAGGAATATTAAGGGCAGCAGAATATACAACTCTATATCAAATCTGATTTTGGATGGCAATGGATTGTGCAGAGCACAGGGAGTTAGGCCCAGCCGGGCTGAGGGCTGGTCACAGCAGCAGAGCCAGGGAATGAAGAGCCCCCCAAGCTTCCAGTCTCCTTCTTTTATGGATTATGGCAGGAAAAGGGAAAGAATAGCATCTGCCCTCTCACCCCTCAGGGTCCTGGGTTTATCAGTTGTCTCCCCCACTCAATTCTGTTAACCCTTAAACCACAACCACCCTCAAGCAACAAAGCTTGTGGTCCTATTTATGTAACAGCTACTGTGAGTAAAGTCACTAGGCCTTATATTTTTTTTGTGGAAAAAAAGCATACGATTTACTCCTAGGCAGAATTTTCTTTGTTTCAACCAGCGTCCTTTCCCTTTTACTAAATGATAGCTGTAAGTGATACGAGTATAGCAGCCACTAAGAGTATAGTTATCCCACAGATAAAGCATTCAAATTAAGACTTGAAAAAGATGAAAGATGTTAGTTGCCTTGGAATAGTAAGTTTTGTCTGAATTTAGTAGAATTCCCACAGAAACAGTTTTCCTGAACTGAAAAGTATGTGATTGAGTACAATTCTACTTGGAAACCCTCATACGAGCTACAAAGAAAATAGAAAGTAATTATTAAGTTTAACAAAGATATTTTACTAGAGACTTATGGTATTAAGAAGCGTAGTATAACAGTATTTTTTCATTTAGTAGGTTCAATTCCTTCCCAAAGAGTTAATCTGTGACACAGACACTATATTACAGGAAACAAATACACTAAAATAAAAAAGATACATGAAGGGAAAAGTCAGAGGTTGAAAATACTCAAATTAAGCTTGCAGTTTACAACCTTTTTTCTAATCCCACATTACATAGAGAAAAGCTGTTTTTTACCAAACTACCAAGGTTCCTTCTTTCCCCGCCCGACATCCCATACCCATAGTTATTAGAAGACTTGAGCTTTCAGTCTCAGAGGTTGCAGGCATGGCAACTGCTGGGAAATGGTGACCAGCACTCACCACCTCCAACAGAGATGACACCACGGCTTCCATGGAGCCCTGCCTCACCAGCTCAAGCAGTGTCTGGCTGCCCAAGCTGTTCTTGGGGAGCTGAATTAAAATTTTCCCTTTGGTCCCTTCCCATCCTCTTGCCCTGTCAGGATAGGATGATCAAGATATAACCTCAGTTTAAGTTAAAAGACGCCAAGTGCGTCATCCCAAAAGAAGAACAGTAGAAAGTCAACTGTGGCGCTGAAGCAGGTGAAAGGCCATCCGTGATTAATTAGATTTTGTATTTTTCATCTCTCCATAACTTTAATTAAAACACACCAAAAAAAAAAGAGATATGAAATATAGTCCTTTACTTTGTAGGAATAAGATGAAAGCACATCACTCCTTTCATCCACAATTCAGTGCCCTAACACTGCACCTCCGTAACAACTTGTCGTTCACCAGCTGTCCCAGACTACATCCAAAGGGTGGAAGTGTGCATCCCCCCTTTCTCCCACTCCACCCCCTGCCCTACAGCAGCACCTCTGAGCAAGGCACAGCAGGCAATTTCATTCTGTTTGCTGGCACTACTCCATCTTACATATATTCTATTCATTGGGTCAGCATCCAAAGAGCTCTTTGAGTCAAAAAAAAAAAGTAAAAATAATTTTTTTTAAGAAGTCACATTCAAGAAGCAGCTGGTCAGGATATTCAGCTAATGACGACGGCCTCACTTGCAGTCCTGCTCCAGTGAGTGCCAGATACTTAATTTGCAGCTGCCGCCAGTATTTCCTACATAACCCAATCCGTCACGCACACTCTGCATAGGCGAGCACGGTTCCTTGGAAAGTGTGAGAGGCTGGTGGAAACTGCCAGTTTGAATGGCAGCTAAGCTGCTTAGTGAAGATGTAAAGCCTGGAACTTACACTTCTAAAGTGACAGGCATCTGTCTTAACTCTGTGGAGGTAGCTTTTAATTGTTCTGGTGTCTTGCAGCCCAAATGGACAAGTAAGTGGCCATATAAATGTCCTGCTCAACCACAGCGTATTCCCACCCAACATCGAGCTGTGCTATGGGTGACATTGTGAAGCTTGGCATGCCAAGTACGAAACAGTCAGAGAATTTCACTGCCAGTTTGAATTGTTTACCTGTACGCAACATAAAAAGTGAACGCCAAGTACTTGGGGGCAAGTGCCTTGCCTCAGGAAGGAGGAGAGTCTCTACTAGAAGTTGAGGATCAGTTCAAGTTAAAGTTCTAGCAGGAGGAAAAGTAAACAGCTATTCTCTGGAGGTAACGGAATGTCACAGAATGCCTTTGGTTGGAAGAGACCTTCAAGATCATCTAGTCCAACCTTCGACCAAACACTGAAAGCTCACCACTAAACCATGGCCCTAAGCACCAGGTCCACATGCTGTTTAAATACCTCCAGGGATGGTGACTCCACCACTGCCCTGGGCAAACTATTCCAATGTTTAATAACCCTTTCAGTGAAGAAATGTTTCCTAATGTCCAGTCTAAAGCTCCCCTGGCACAGCTTGCATCCATTCCCTCTGGTCCTGTCACACACCACCAGGGAGAAGAGGCTGTCCCCCTCCTTGCTCCAACCTCCTTTCAGGCAGTTGTAGAGAGCGAGAAGGTCTCCTCAGTGCTCCCCTTTTACAACCAGAGAGGTAAGGAACTTACTAACACAGCAGAAGGGAGAGAGAGGTGCTAAAAATGCAAAGGTGAAGTTCTAAAACACAAACCCATCAAACCGCTTAGATCCTGTGACCCATTACGGCCTAGGGCTGCAAGCAAAGCAGCTTCTCCCAATTCAATTTGCTATTGCTTCTGCAGCCAGGACATCAGTTTGAGAGAGAAAGCAATTTTTGCAATAATTTTCTTTTCAATTACATTAGCCTTTGTATTTCTTCCATACAAGAAGAACGAGTGCCTTGACGAGACAGGAGAATGTCTTTTGCGAATCTGGAGGTTTCTTCATTGTACGCTGGGAGATCTACATAAAGTGCAGGAAAAATACAGTCCCTCAAGGGAATTTAGATTGCAAAATACTGGTATGCTAGGAAGATTCTTTATGTACAAACAGCAATACAGAAAGAAAGAATCCAGGCAGTTTCAGGAGGATACATACAGACAAAATTAAATAATGTTGTGGGAGTATCCCCCTCTAAAGGACATTCTTTGGGGCATTTTATTTCTCTCCAGTTAAACAAAGGAATTGACTAACAAAATCAGAATGATGCTCTCTTAAATTTAACTAATGCTTCTTTTTTAATTGTTTAAAGAATCTAATTGTTCAAAAAGTACCTATGCAATCAAATCAGCTATAGCTACAAAAATTCATCCTAGAATATTGTCAGAAAGCTCTGCAAACACGCAAGCTAAAATTTAAAACCTACAAGTATGGAAATAAGGGGGAAATCGATGGTTTTAATTCCATTGAAACATGCTATATGTGTAGAGTTACTCAAGGTACTGAAAACCAGACAAAAATTCCAAAAGCATGTACTTGTCTTTTTTTCAGTTTGTTTTCTCAGCCTTTTTTTTTTTTCATTTTAGTTTACCAAACCCACTCATAACTAGTTTTGACTTTATATTAGGAGTATCTACTCCCATAACAGCACATGGGCTCAAGATACTGACCATACACACTCATTTTTAGGTTTTGTGGCATAGGGCAGGCTCCTATTTCCAATCTCATGCAGCATAAATCTTACAAATGCTTAGTCTTCTGAGTATATTGCTGAGAAAGAAATAATGATGAGAAAAAGTTCTATTTTGATAAGTGCAAGGACTTTCAGACAGAAAAAAAAGTATTTGGAAGAAAAAGAACAAAGGAAAAACCACAGCCTGGAGTTAACACCAAGTAGAATCTGATGCAGAAGTTCAAGGTGTGCAGACACCCCAAAACTCCAAAAAAGAGATGTTTCATCTTGCTGCATCCAATATGTTCTGTCTTTAAGTATTGTCAAATCTTTTTCTGCATTAAACATCAAAAAAAGGACAAACAATAAAAAGCTGACAACGGAGATTGTTTTTAATCAACGCAAATGATTTAGTTTGTCTGTTTGCACCAGATAGAAAAATAAAATTATTTACAGTGCTTTTGTGATACATTTTTATTTTAATGTCTTTCTGAAATCACAAAAAACATTAAAACCAAAGCGACGGAGAAGTTGATGACACATTTCAAAACCACAGAGGAGTTTTAATTTCCGAACTGATGTTTCAGTTACTGGCGGTTACGTAAAATCCAATTTGCCAATTCTATGAACAGGAAGAAGTCTCTCTCAAAAAGGTTTTTTTCTTTTTCCATACGATTTCAATTTTTTCCTCTTTGGAACGGTGTAACAATGAGCGAGAATCTATTTAATTGGAAGTTTAAAAAGAATGGATACATTTTATATGTTACATAAATCAGAGCAAGAGATTCGAGTTCTTCTCTAAGATTTTTTTTTTCCAGTTTCCAAGGGCTTGAACAGATGGAGTTTTCCAATACATGAAGTAAGGAGAAACTATTTGACTTTGACAAAAGATTTTTTTCTTAATCCAGGGAAATTTTAGAAGACAAATAACTTACATTATTAGAAGTTACCATACCACAGCACACTAAACCATGAGCATACAGTCTTTCATAGCATCAAGAAAGTGATCACTTAAAAATAAATACCTTCAAATGCTCAAAGTTTGTAAACATCTGCACTTTAAGTATCATCGCAAGTATAGTGCATAGAGTTAAACACGCAATTACCTTTTGTGGTTTGCTTTTGTATCTTAATCTATTATATATCATCATGTTTACACAAAATTACAGTCAAGTACTATGGCAAATGTTACCAAAAAGGCCACAGCAATACGAAGGGTCAGCTACAGTAACTGTAAAGACTTCATACTATATGTAAGAATCTAGTTCCATATGTTTTGTTAAATTATTCTAATAGGACAACTGAAAATGCATTGACTTTAAAATTCAAATTTTCTGCTAAAAACCACCAAAAAAACCCATTCTCCTTCCCAGTCCTCCCTTTTCACACCAAGAATTAATCGGGGCACTTGACATAAAGATGCTCTATCAGAATCACTTCTTACAAACACTCTGCACTTTAGTGCCTCTCTAAAGCTGGGGGTTTTCCTCTTTTTAAAATCAAAACAATATTTAAAAACCCACTCTACCAATTATGGTTAAGTACCTGGTATTCTTTTCCTAACTATTTTGTGTTGTCTCATTCCATTGCTATCAATTACTCATATTATCAACTTAAAAATCTGTATGTAAGAGTGGTTTCCTTCAGATACCTGAGCTGCCAGCTAACTCAAGGTTATCCACACCATTTCCCACACACACACATAATTTTGATTCCTCAACCAAATACTGCAAATCCTGCTTGTGCTTTTTCTCTCTAATAAAGAGCATTTATCTTGGTAGAAAGAAGGCCTGTTTGGTAGGAAACAGACTTAAAAGGCTTGGAAACATCGGTTTTCTCAATTCACAGCCCTAATGTAATGCTGGACCGGAGACTTTTTTTCTTTCAACTCCCTCCCAAAGCCAGCTTTCTTTTTTCTCTCTTCTAGCCTCTGAAGTACCCTCCCATTTCAGCATCCTGTTCTTTTTATATCTCCCTTTTATTTTTTGCAGAAAAAAAAAAAAATAGCTATGCAACAGTGGAATTTCACCAGCTACTAAGTACATGAAAGAAAAGAAATAGCAAGTTACAAGCCAAAAGTGAAAAACTTTTAGCGTTTGGCTCCTTAGCTGCTCAGGACCAACTGTTGTCACCGTTGGTTGGAAGAGCAAAGATTTGCTGAGGCAGTTGGTGGCGACAGGGAGCCTGAAGCCGCCCATTCCCTTTGAGATGTTCCACAGCCGCAGGGAGCTCAACGACGTGAAATCTTGGCAGAAGCTACAGAGGCAGCTCACGAGTCCCATCCAAGCTACACAATTGCTCGTTTGCCTCCCTTGTCCGAGCTCAATACCCCTCTCCCCGTGCACTATTGCTCTTCTCTACAGGAATGCTGAGAACTTTCACTGTTCAAAAGACAGTGATGGACCAAGGTCAGCTTCTTGACTAATACACCCTTTTTCTTAAAACAAAACTTAGTGTTCACTTTCTCTGATTTTTCACGGGACGGACAGGGACTTTATACATTATTTAACAGGAATTTTCGAATGAAACAGTAACTCCCCAAGGCTCTTCCAAAAAGAGCATGAGATTAAGGAACGAGGATGACTAAAGCTGGAAGTGCTAAAAGTGCCCTTCACAAAAACTAGCAGGCTTTACATCTGGCTGCACTGTTGTTCAGAGAAACAAAATTTCTGATTCATTTTCCATTCTGTTATACACCCTTTGTGTGCAGTTTGCTACGGAATTAAGAGATTCAAAAGCACCATTCTGGTTTCAACAGAATTTAGTTCAAAACCATTCTTGGCCAAAATACCTACTATACCCAATAGCAATATTCCACCTTCTATGCTGCAACAAATTGTAAATAATGAGTAACTGGAATTAGCAGCTGAATGCCTAGACACGAGTTAAAATTAATGGCTGGTTAACATGGTACTGTAGCTGTAGATGATGTATCGCTGCACATGTCTTATAGTAACTACCGTTACAAAAATTCTGTACTGATCAATTTAAAATAACCTTGTAAAGTTTAATTGCTATCTAACATGAGTAATGAATTGAACAACTGTCAGATCCTAGTAAATGTGTCTTTTATCATAAATCAGTATTTCACATACAAGAATTACCCTATTAATGCTAAATGAAATGCTTATTGAGTGTTTTTCGCTTGCACTCTAAGTGGTTGAAATGACCAGGTAGACAAAATAATTTCCTGACAGTTTACAATGAAAAAAATTATATAATAAAATAATTATACTTGTTAAATAAAGGCACTATACAGGAGATAATTTTTAATAGAAGCAAAGGCATAGTGGCCTAAGTTCTCTGTAACAGTTTCCAAATTTAAGAAATGAAAAAAAAAAGTAATAACCTCCAGTATCTTCCTACAGCAAGAAGACTCTATGCTTTGTATGGTTTTAATTCTGTCTTAGAGGATAAAGAATGGAGAACACGTTGCCAATGTACTAGCTTAACACACCCCAGACTTGCCAAGTATGCTGTGATAAATAGCTCTAACTACCTTCTGCTCATCCTTTTATTACAGGGCATGACAAAGGGATTTGTAGATTAAATCTCCAACTTCATTTGTGATACTGTATAGAAG
>VWZK01022183.1:0-76518 GCA_013396935.1 Baryphthengus martii
TAAATAAATAAATGTCTAGGGTTTAAAGATATTATTATGATTCTAGTATATGCTGGAGATCTATTACAGACCATAATTGCCATGTTTCTCCACGACTTATAGTGTAAGTAGGGTCCAGTCATTGACAACAGTTTAGTGGACAAATGATAGACTTTTCAGCAAGATAAAAAATGTTTCAATTGAACCTACTATTTTTTAAAATACATTCATTCATTCATTTTCAAAATCCTAATATGCTTCTTTCCCACTTAAACATGGGACCAGTGGTGTTTCTCAACTAGAAGTTTCTAAATAAAAGGAAAAGAACCACTGAGAAATTCTGAACTTTGATAGGTAGCCACAATCCAAAACTTTAAAACACTGGAAACACAGACATTAACCAGTTTTCAACAGGTCATTGGAAAGCCATTGAGTAGAAATAAATGATGGCTAAATTATACCTTGTTCAAAAGAATTGATATTGTTCTTTCTATACATGCCAATATTTAAAAAGAAAATTTGAAGAACACCGAGCAACATCATTGTTACTAAATTTATGAAAAGTTATGGTATAAAGCATAAATGAGGACTTTTTTTCTTTTCTCCTGCAGAGTACTACAGCCATCTAAGGTCAAAAAACAGAATCTGGTGGAAGGAAGCTCATTTTAAGTCTTCAGATTAAATCATATCCACAATAATTTTCAGTTCCATTGGCATGAGCAGTCTATAGGCTCTTGAATGACGTACATAATTTCTGTGCCATTTCCTGAGCAGCGCAGCGGCACAGTCAGATTACGTGTTCCATTTTCTCGACAACATTTACAGAATCTTAAATGGCTATCAATATTGACATTGAAAATTGTTGCAGACGGGCATTTTCCATCACAAGAAGCCACATTTATCTATGAGCAAAATAAGAACTGAAATTAGACATCTCAAATTTTGTTAGAAAGATATCACAAACTTCTTTGTGATTAAAACCCATTTTTACATTTGAAAAGGACTGATCTTAAAAATTATTTTATCTTCTAAAATTCATTAATTCTAAGTCTAGACACATTTTTAATATTTTTTTTCTATTTAAAATTTTTGGGGATTGTTTGATCATGTGTTCTGTCTTAACCATGAGCTGAATGTTGTGCTGTGGCTACCAAAATCAAAACCCTAATTTTCAAATCAGTAACTTGAAAACAGCATAGCTAAATTCACGTCCTTTTCATGTTCACTGCTGAAGAGTTAAATTCTTTTACGCAAAATTTAAAAGTCTATCCTTTTCCTTGAAGGTTCAAGAGAAAAAAATGTATCAGTGCAAAAGCTTTCCCCTTTCTTATTCATACCGCTTGTGACTAAGGGCACACCAATATTAACTGGGTGATCACTGTAACAAATAGATCCAAAAAGCAGATGCAGTAACAAGCCAGCAAGGGCAAAGACTGGCTGTAAAATTATTTGTGGTCTAGACTTTGACAGAGAAAAGTTTCCTCTCACTATTACATTATGTGAAGAGTCTTCTTAGCTGATACTCTGGCAGAAAAGAAATTGATACTTTTTAATTAATAACTGAAGCAGAGTTGATATGCTGGGAAATGGAGAATGACCATATTAGATCTCGTTCTTTTTGTGATAGTTCTGAATCTGATTTCTTATCCAAGTGAGGCATACGAAAGATACTTTGATCCACTCCCTTGCAAACAGCCTGTGAACAAATGGGGCATATCCAAACAGACCAAAAGGTTACTCTTACAGCTTTCCTGAAATTTGACAGTGGAAAAAACCCAGACCTTGTCTAAGCACTAATAATCTCAGTTATTAATTAATTAAATATAGTCATATTCCGTCTTATCCAAAGTTGACAGCATTAATCTGGCCAAAGAACACATTTACAGTTCCAAACCAGCTGTAGCTGATACCGGCATTTGATGAGTCCAAATTATGGGATTGAAATAGAGTGCCAGGAGCTTTGCAGCAGGGGATCTAGAGAGGAAAGGAAGTGGAGCTAAGGATATAAATTGAGATTCTGAGGACATGAAAATCTGGAGGTACTTCTGGGTGAAAGGGGAGGGAATTCAGATTGTGGGAAGGGTGAGCAGCCATCAAGGAAATGGAGTTGTAATATGGATGGAGGTGGGATGAGGGTAGGTAGGTCTTTTTGGAAGGTGGGTAGAGGGGAAAGGAAAGATAAAGAATCTATGATATAAAGTTATAAAAAGGAAGGCTTCATTTGTTGTGCCATTTATGCAATGACCTGGACAACATTCTTGTTGCTTCTCAATGAACCCTCTTGAGATCTGCAGCAGTGTGGAAGGACCATAACTGCACAGACCACCCTCAATAGTACTGCACCATTGGCTTGTAAGAGACACTAGAATGAGTGTTTCCACTCCCTATCCTGTTCCCTAAAAGCCATAATTCTTAGTTAGCCTTTCTGTCTGCAGGAGAGCATTTAACAGAGGTTTTCACAGAACTGGATGCAAGAGCACAGTCTTTTCAGCTCACTTAAAAAACTGTAAGGTTTGACTAAATCTTTCTTTTTAATAGTCTTTGCTTTAGTCAATACTGTGCCTTTATTTTGTCATATTGCTGTCTCTTAACCTAGGTTGCTGAAGTAACTGTGAAGTAACTGTGAAGTAACTTCACAGTCTCCTCTCCTCTTAACTGTGGCAAATAACTGTAATTTGATCTACACATTTATAGTCTCTCATTATTAACTCTTCTTCTAAATCTAAACAATTACACCACACACTCTTACTTCTACTATTCAATTTGGGCATGCCACTGTTGACCTTCTATCAGGATGGAAATTAACCTGCTCAGCTTTCAATCTGTGACGATATTTTGCCTTTTCCCTTGCGACTGTTTAGGTTCTTCACTAGAATCTTACCAGAGGCCTTCTGGAATTCTTGAAGTACTGTGTCCATTGCTTCTCCTTTAAAGTGCTACATGAGAAGCATAGTTTTGATGCTGCTTGGACATGTCCTGCGTTTTGTAGATGGGGCTACATCAAAGCTGAGAAACAAGATGTCTTAAGCAGACCCATAAATAAATGGGGTAATGAATTTATGATATGGAGACACATGCTATGTGGAGGAGAAGACACAGGGAGTAAAGGTCTTCAAAGAGGAATGCAGCAGTGTTTCCATCAGATCCTAAGTGGAAGCATTTCTACTCCTCTTTTAGAGTGGGATGTTATTTCACGGTGAAGAGTTCAGTGCCTTTGTTAGTTACAAGCAATTATGCTGTGTACTTTTCATTTGAAGCCAGATGTTTTTCCAGGTAGGAGAGCTCAGTCTTTCAGCCATAGGAACAGCTAATTTTACTCTGTTTATGAGTAGGATAACATTCCTAGGGTCAAAGGTCTGCTTTTGAGAAGATAGCAGCATTTTCTTGTTGCTTGTTGCTAGCTATAACCTGCTTCTTAATACTTGATTTGGTATGCCATAGGCCTGGCATCAAACATGGGTCTCTTATGCTTACCGGGCTTTGACTTATACAGTCGTTTTTTCTTATGGTTGTCCTGATTGTCATTTTCTGGCAAATTCTTTCTTCCTTTTTGCCTGACAAAATACAGAAAATGCATACCGAATCAATATCCTTTTTGTACTGCATATGCTACTAAAAAAAAGTGACAATATTAAAATAATTTTAGTAGTTATGCTTTGTTTTCATTAATATACACAGTTAAACTATTACTTCCATAATTAAATACTTTATTTTAGGGAAAAAAATCTCTTATTGATAAATACTTTCTGTGCAGAATTATTGATTTTATAGCTGGTGCATACAAGGCATTGAATAGCCCATTAAGCCATACAGATTTTATAAATATTAAAACATTAATATGATTTTAAATTGCACATATGGCAACACAAGTATAAGCAATTAGAAAGAAAGTTATCTCGGCTAATTTTGAATCATATAAGAATTAAGTCTGTTTTAATAGGAATATTGAATGTAAAGATTTTGATTCTGCTTTGAGAAAATTTTCAGAACTCAACATTTGAGAAGATAAAGCTGTGAACATGATTACAACCTTGATACTATTTTGAATGTTTAAAACTTAAATAGAATGATATAATTTCAATATATTTTTGAGAAGGATGTCCTTTAAGGAAACTTTGAAAGAGATGAATATATTTGCTAAATATGGTGCAGTTTCTAGGACCAGAACTAAAGCATGTAGCACTGAGTCTGCATACAGATCTAGGATTAGGGGAATACTGCATTTTATAGTACATTCTGGGAGATATTGATAGGAGTTTTCTTCTTTATTTTGAAAAATAACGCTGTACAGTGGAAAGCCATTTTTAACATAATAAAAATCATAATACCACAGAACCACAGAATCACAGAATATGGGTACGGGTTAGAAGAGACCTCAGGAGATGATCTAGTCCAACCCCCGTACTAAAGCCGGTTCACCTAGAGCAGGTTGCACAGGAGGGTTTTGAAAGTCTCCAGAGAAGGAGACTCCACAACCTCTCTGAGCAGCCTGATGCAGTGCTCCATCACCCTCACAATAAAGAATTTTTTTCCCTGTGTTTAGGCAGAGCTCCCCGTGTTCCAGTTTGTGCGCACTGCCCCTTGGCCTATCCCTGGGCACCACTGAAAAGAGACTGGCCCCATCCTCTTGAAACCCACCCTTTAGGTATTTATAAGCATTGGTAAGATAAATATTGAAACAATGAAACACACAGTATTTCACTCTGTGCTCCATATCAGATTGTTATCACTATCTGTGTAACAGCAGTTAATTAGATCTCCTATTTCATTGCCCATCAAAACCATCTATTAGTTTTGCTACGCAATCATTTTGGACATCCGGCATATGAAATAATAAGCACTATTCAGCAGAGCTTTTCCACCTTCGGCACACGCCTTCATGTTTGGGTGTACACAAAAAGAACGATTTTTCTGTTCCCCAGAAGCTTCTGAGCACCTTTATAAGATAAATGAGCTCTGAGTAACAAAGATACTCTGCAATCACAGCTCCAGTGGGTATTTAAAAATTCAGCTGGCTGCAGAATACAGCTGTTTTAATCTGCATATTGAAGGCTGAAACAAGATTCTGTTACTGAATTAGCAGATCACTGCTTGATCACGATTGAAGCTGTTAGCCTACGGCATCTTGATTTTCCTTCCTCAGGAACACTTAAGAAGTCCTGTGACATTTCCATGAGAAAGCGCTGGGCAGCATGAATATGTGTAGACAATGCAATATTTGTGCTTCTACAAGTCATACAGAGAAAGGGATGACATTTCAGTTTATAAGGTGCTGATGTCTAGTGAAAACTCTGCTGCTATATTTTTCTTTCTCCAACCTTCCACTGTCAAGAAGATCTGCATTCAGTACCAGGTGTGCTTTTTTTAACATTTCTTATTTTGAGTAAGAAGTTTCCGTGACTTACCTATTCTTAAAAGCAAAGAATTGTGATCATAATGCAACAGTTCTGCAA
This sequence comes from Baryphthengus martii, assembly GCA_013396935.1. Classification (NCBI taxonomy): domain Eukaryota; kingdom Metazoa; phylum Chordata; class Aves; order Coraciiformes; family Momotidae; genus Baryphthengus; species Baryphthengus martii. The sequence goes on from VWZK01022183.1 coordinate 5,433, forward strand.
CATTCTGTAATTTCCAGTGGATAGAGCATTTAGTAACATGTGATTCTAATCGTATGTTATTTCCCCCTCAATAGTTTCATTAAGTTTGTAAAACATGTTATTTGTGACAAAGCAGATAAACAGCACAAATCGGTATCTGCAGAGGTGAGACCGGGCAGTAATGCGCACTCTTGCTGTATTTTAAGGCAACACCAGTTCAGTCATAAATTCAGAGACCTAGAATCAGATTTAGAATCTCCTGGTAATAGTTTTTAAAATAACATAAGTTCACGTATAAAAACCAATTCACAAATGAACAGGAGGAAAAATCATCTGCAGCACATAGCATAAAAGGATGAACCTAATTCTGACAGGTGCTGAGAACCAAACCCTAACCAGGCTTTAGAAAACCACTGCTTCGGGAGGCCAACAGCGTATCAGCATCTCTCAGTATCAGGCTCAGTACCATTGACTGCATGGTGACACTTAACGGTGATAACAGCTATACACGTATATCAAGCAGTGCTTACACTAGTATTAAAAAAAAAAAAAAAGAAAAGAAGTGATTAAAAATAATACCTGGTTCACAATTAATACTATCAGTAGGCACTACTGGACTAATGGCAAAGGGTAATAGACCCAATCCAGAACCTGGCAGAATCATTAGGAATGTTAAGTTTCTCATGAAATAAAAACATTTTTATATAAATAACATTTCATTAATTCTTACACTGCCAACTGCAATTTTTCTTTTAGCAAATGATGATGAGCTTTCCTATTAGTCTTCTAAATTTAGAAACTCTTCAGCTGCTTCAGGTCTCACTAAAGATGGCCTAAACTTTATTACTCTCCTGATTAACACAAAGGTGGAATAACACTTCCTTGTAAACCAAACTTTTGCAATGAGTCTCTCTATGGCAAGGTAAGAATTAAATATATGCACTCACTTTGCATGCATTGAATCAGGCTCTTTGAGAAAGATTATCTGTTCCCGTTAAAACCCCAAGGTGTTGCAAGCTCTATTTGTAAGTGCTCTTTTTAACTGCTTCAACACAGGGCACATGCTTTTAGTTAAAAATAAAACAAAATAAAAATAAAATAGCATATAGTTGTATGAATTATATCTGGTTTTTTTAGCAGCCACCTCAGCAAGAATTTCTGAAGTATAACAATGCCTTTCCTGAGGCCACAGAATACGGCCAGAATTATAAATCTTCCTGGTCAGCAGAAAACCAGTAGCCATTAATTCTTTAGACTAATTTTCTAAATAAAGCCAACCTAATTTGGTGAGAGTCAGTTAAATATAAGATAGCTTGTCTCATTAGAGGAAGAATATTGATTAGCAAGATTTTAGCACAGTTCTGGTGTGTTACTTTTCTATGCTGATTCTCATTTTTAAAGTATTTTATTGTATTAAAATAGCTTTTATTATAAGTTTTGGATGCCATAGAACAGCAATACTTGCAGTTCACTTTCAAAGCTTTGCATAACTTAGAAACCTGAGTATTGTTCTGTACTTGACAAATATGAATATTGCCTCTTACATCACTGAATCATTTAAAAGACATTGCACTTTTGAATTTAACTGTGCAATATATGGTTATAAGTCCGTGACTTCCTATGCAATATTATTAAGTAAAGGTTTGTCTAAAAAAATTCCAAAGACTAATTTGCTTATATATTTTAACTGACATTGAACAGGAAAATAAAAGGTCAAAAAAAAAGGGAGGAGCATTTTCTGTGCCACTCAACAAGTTCTTGCTCTACACAATTAGTTTTACACAAAGGTGTTTTATTCTTATAGTTATACAACTTGATAATAAAACCTTCCCTAGTCAAAACCACAGAGAAAATATCTGTTTTTTCTAAACTGACTTTTAAAATTGCATAAATTATGAAACCTTTATATAAGCTGGCATTGCAATTCATCATATTTTAAAGTTACACACACAGAAAATGTGAATGTATTCTCAGATAGTAAAAAGTCATTTTTATGTAAGAATTGCTAACATCAATATTACTATAACTTTTTCTCATTTGAGATTTAAAAAAAAAAAAATTATTCCAGTATTTTGGCCATAGAAAATACATAGCAGTGATACTGAATAAATCAGTATGTTTGGAGATATATTTCAAAACATCATTAAATTAGGAATCAATTTAAGGGGGGGAAATACTTATCTTTTATGGGGAAAATTGTATAGCAATATTTTAGAGACAGCTTACCAATGAAGAGAATGTTCTCATTATTTTAATTGAGATAACTTTATATCTTCCAGAGGTTATATTTGGAGAGATTTGGTTATACTCCAGAACAATAATGTTAAAAATCACCAAGTGAGCAGCCAAATAAGCAAGACCTTTTAATAGGAGTAGTTAGGTAGCTATAACAATTTGATATGATTTGTGGGGGGACTGCATGCTTTTTCTTTCTTCATGTCCCAGCAACCGAGGTTAAAAAACAAGCCCTCCAAAACCAAAGCCAAACTAGCACAATTGCAGCCTTCATCACTTACAGGTCTTGCAGCAGCCATCATTATATGTCTCCACAACTCCTCCATTCTAGGAAAATAAAAGGAGAATATATCAAAAAAGACTGTGCCCAGTGCAAAGGTGAATGTATCTCAAGACATTCCACGTTTTAAGGATGTCCAACTAAAAAAATGTGTTGCAGAACTCAATAGAATTACAGATATATGTATCGGGTGAAGGTTTCGTTCACAAATCCTTTATAGCCTTTGACATTGAAAATGAACTCATCACTGTTTATTTGACCTGATCTAGTCTCCTTTGAATAAGCCACTTAGTTTCTCCAAGTATCTTTTTATATAATCCACTACCATCTATTTCTCCACAACTGAGATTTATTGGGATACTTAAAAAAATTCATGCATGCAACTTTGCTGATGATGTAAAAGGATTTACACTGATCATATGCCAAGGAGAAAATCAATACCTAATAAGTAGCTCTTTCCAACATTAAATATATATATGCACACATATACACTTTTGAAAGAGAAAGTTAACTGCAGAATTTCAGAAACGTTGGTGCGCTCAACTCTTTTTCTGCATTACAGTATTTGTTACTGATTTCTGCTAAAGTTGCTTTTAGCTGGAAAGTAAAAATGTATGGAAGTGAGGAAAATGTCCTTTTGAAATTAAAAGACAGCATGAGAGGGAGAGAGACACAGAGAGAGGGGCTGTCAGGATCTGTCAGGATGGGTGCAAGCAAGAAACACATGCCCACAATTTTAGTGCATAGCCCAGAACTGCACATCAAGCAGACAACTGAACATAAATAGCACTCTTATGATAACAACAGACAACAGACATTTTTAAGCTTCCATCTTTTCATGCTAGTGTGCATTTTTGATCTCATTACAGAAAAATTACTGAGTAAGTTGTTCCAGAACTTCTTAAATAAGCACTTAAACTCAGCCTCTTGAAGCCATATTCCTAAATTATCCTGAGCTACCTGTCAGAAGAGCTTTCTCTTCACCTACTGGCTCAAGTCTACGCTCAGGTTCTCTGAAAAACAGGTCAGACTAATTCAGGAAGTTAATTTTAGGGCTCCATTCTTTAAAACCTTAACCATTATTACTAAGGAAAGATCCTAATAGCTGGTGACAAAAGGGTTCCAAGGAAGAAATTCGAGCACAAAGCCAAAGTAGTTCTGGCGTTAATTTTAGATAGAAGGCCTTCTTCAGGACTGGAAGAAATAAAGACTTTTTTAAACAAATGTGACGGATAAGTAGGACTTGTGCTAAATTTATAATCTGTAGTAAAGGCAGCAATGGTACTTACCCTCTCTACATACATATTTATTTTATTACTATTTGTAGCTTATATTAAATGTATGTGTCCTACAGGTGCAAGAATCATAAGGAGTATTATAAAGGTAGGTAAGTATAGAATCAGAAATTAAATTGTTAAAAAAAATATGTAATGTATATGAAGCATCCGCATTCTTCAAACCATTTTATAGGGCTAGGCCAAATTTACATTTTTAGATATATGATGTAGGTAGATACCTTTTTATGTATAACATATTTTTTGTTACATGATACAAAGTTTAGATTAAGAGATAACAATTTACATATACTCTGTCATCTTTCTAATCTTCCCATAACTTGAGGAATTTTTTTAATTGCTCACTTTTATATGCAGCATTTCTGAATTGCTTGATCCAGTTCACTTACTGCATGTGCACTAGACACTTGGCAAAGTGTTATTCCAAACTAAAGATGTAGTGATTAGCACTTCGTATAGCAGCATATCAAGCATGATTTCAATTCCACAATATTTTAAGAGCAGTCATCATTGAGATCCAAGCCAAGCTTTCATACTCCTCACAGATATTTTGTCAGTCAAAAAACAGGCAGGGACATAGAAAACAAGACTGTATATTATTCACTTATGTTTTTACTTACCACTTCTTTAATTTAAAGAAAGTGCATGAGGTATGCATGCACTGTCGAGTGTAAGCCAAACTCCAGGACAGTTATTTTCACTTACCTCAGCCAAACTACAAACCTTTGTACACTCAGTGTCATTAAAAGGGGGGCAGACAACACTTGATCCCAGTATGATAGCCCCCGCAGCAGTCTTTTCACACTTGTAGTTGGTGCAGTTGGAGCTCCAGCTGCTTCCTTCCTGAATATATCAAATAAAACCATTGTCAGGAAAGACAAAACATTTCAGCTTTATCTCCAACCTCAAATGTCTGTAAAAGTAAATGATGACATTCACATATCTTTGCAGACAATATTACAACCAATAAAGTGAAATCAGATATTCACCTAGTGTGAAATGGCAGGTCTTTAAATAAATACCTTTTTTTCTATCATATGCCATAAACAGTCCCTCAGTGCGTAACCAGCAGTAAGAAGATATGAAGCAAGGCTCACAGCATGAGTTAAGTAAGAAGTGAGTGTTGGACACCTGTTTATTGTATTATTATACTTATTTTCTATCTCTGTCCAGCGACACTTACCTCATACACAATCAGTGTTCCATTCTCAGTATGAAAAGAGCAGGACACGTTTTGACAGGTACCACAACAAGCATGGTGACTGGAAGAAGGAATATATATTTGATGCTGGAAAGAAAGGAAAAAAAAATAAAAATACAAGTGTTTTTTAACCATGGTATATGAAAATTCCTTGATTTCTGAAACTAAATATATGAAGAGAAACAATGGATGGATGGATGGATGGATATGCTTACATATGCTCCTAGAAATTGCCTCTCAAAATAATCCTGGAGACACAAGATACATATCATCACTGTTAAGTTCTCAAGTTCTTGCTGAGCAAACAGGACTATGAAAAGTCTCCACTTCGGACTTTTATCCTAATTGTGTAGTTGCACTGACAAATTACGTCATTCCCATATTTTAAGAATACTCACAGCTTCACATTGCTGGGAACAGTTCACCATTGTAAAATGCATGGCATTGAATCCTGTCTTCTGATCTTTTTCTTCTAAACACTGTATAGTGTAACAAAGGTCTCCATCCAAGTACTGAATCACTGACTGTCCAGGATTCAGTACTGTGACCTCTTGGAAGATGCACACATCATCCTTCTCTAATATCAAAAGAAATATATGTTATCAGAAGGAAAAAATAAAAATAAAAAAATCATCAAGCAAATTAACAGAATCACTGTGAAGACAAAAGTAGGACAAAGTACTATGCTCCGCAAAAGTATTCTAACTTTTAGAGTTGATTGGGTTGTGGTTTCAATTATCAAACAAGGTGGGGAGAAAGCTTAAGGAAATGCTACAAATTTAAAAAACTGCCTAAAATTTACAGTGTTCCTACTGTGGAAGTAAAAAAATAACAATCTGTTGTTCTTATTTTTAAAGAGTTCTAATATTTAACATTGGGCTAAGGACACTCTATGAATTATTCTGCACATAACGAACTGTAGCCTTTTGTCAATTAAACTACTAAGTTTAATTGACAAAACTACAATTACCTGTGGGACAGTAATCATAGAATCATAGAATGTTAGGGGTTGGAAGGGACCTCTAGGGAGCATCTAGTCCAAACCCCCTAGGATATCCTAGGGCAGGCCACACAGAAATAGATCCAGGCAGGTTTTGAAAGTCTCCAGAGAAGGAGACTCCACAACCTCTCTGGGCAGCCTGTTCCAGGGCTCTATCACCCTCACAGTAAAGAAGTTTCTACTCCTGTTGAGGTGGAACCTCCTGTGTTCTAGCTTATACCCACTATTTCTTGTCCTGTCCCTGGGCACCACTGAAAAGAGACTGGCCCCTTCCACTTGACACTCACCCCTTAGATATTTCTAGACATTAATAAGATCCCCTCTCAGCCTTCTCTTCTCCAGACTAAACAGCCTCAGTTTGCTCAGCCTTTCCTCATAAGATATATATTTAAGTCCCTTAATCATCCTCATAGCTCTCTGTTGAACTCTTTCCAAAAGATCCCTGTCTCTCTTATATTGGGGAGCCCAAAAGTGGGTACAGTATTCCAGGTGTAGTCTCACCAGGGTAGAGTAGAGGGGGAGGAGAACCTCCCTAGACCTGCTGGACACAGGTTTGTTTTATGCACCCCAGGATACCATTGGCCCTCTTGGCTACAAGGGCACATTGCTGTCCCATGGACAACTTACTATCCACTAGGACTCGAAGGTCTTTCTCCATGGAACTGCTTTCTAGCAGGGTGACTGGTGCCTGGTGTTATTCCTCCCCACATGCAGGACTCTATATTTGGCCTTATTGTACTTCATGAGGTTTACCTTTTCCCAGCTCTCTAGCCTGTCTAGACCTCATTGGATGGCAGCACAGCCTTCTGGTGTGTATGCCACCCGTCCCAGTTTCGTATCATCAGTGAACTTGCCGAGGGTGCACTCTATCCCCTCACCCAGGTTCCTGATGAAGACATTGAACAAAACTGGATCCAGTACTGACCCCTGGGGAACACCCCTGGCCACAGGCCTCCAACGACTGTGCGCCGCTGATCACAACCCTCTGAACTCTGTTGTTGAGCCAGTTTTCAATCCACCTCACAGTGCAATTGTCTGTCCCACATTCCTTGAGTTTTTCTATGAGGATGTAATATGCTCAAGCAGTTGTGTAAATGTGTGCTTTGCTTCCAGAAGCAGTTTAGCCTGGGCTGCAGTCAGGTTTGCAGCATAAATCAAGCACCTCGGTGAACAGTTCAGCTGAAATCTGGTCTATGTGGGGTAGCTGAGTGAGAAAAGGGAACAGAGTTCTGGTGTTAAGACTGAGTTAAGACCCTCAGGCTGGCTGGACAGGTCTGTTGCTCTGCTGTGAGATACTTTCTCATTTGTGCTCACCAGTGGACTAGGAGTAATCACACCACTCACACTCAGCTAAGGTTCATACCCTGCTTCCTATGTGTCTCTCACCAGAGAGACTGTACCTGACTCTGAAAGCATGGGCAGCTTTACAACATTTCTACACCCCACCAGAACAAACATAAACTGGATGGGTTAGCAGAAGAAAAAACCATCATAGTCAGAAAAAGCATAATTGCATAACTAGGTAGACATCCACAGAATCAAGGTGAAAGAGTTTTGTTTGTGTTTGAGAAGGTTATTATGGTCCTATTTCTGCTTTCATTGCACGCCTTATTTACTAAAAATTAAAACAAAATAGCTAGGAATATGAAAAAGTTACCACAAATGTAGTGAGAGCATCCACAAGCACTGGAAACACTACTATCTATTTTTTTAACTTCTCCCTGAGTGTAAAAAGATAAAAGAGTTTGCAAAGTCATGCACAATTGAATGCAGTGCTAAACAGACAATTTTCCTCTAAATATGTAAAATATTACTTTCATCACTTCCACGCCTGCTTTCATAAAAAAGAAAAAATGTGATGTACTCAAGAAACAGTAGCACATTCAGAGTTATTAAATGTATTTATCTCTTTAAGTAGGAGCAAAGCACTTTATTTTCTCTAGGAATATTAAGCATACACATATGAATAGCGGAGTTGCTAAACTGCAATTCATCCTGAGATACAAAATTATTTCAATAATAATCATATTAGCAAAACTCTGCATTCTATCGGTTTTCTTCCAAAAAAAGGTGAAAGCTGCTTAAATTTGCAACTCCTTTTTGGACTTTACTTTATACAGTCTTCATATAAGGGGAAGAGCAGGACAAGCTGGGGGCATTTGATAGGGAAAATATCCCTGTCACTATGGTAATAATGGCAGTTGAACATTCAATCAAAACTATTTTTCAGATCACAGTCCCTACTATGAGTAAGTATGTGAGGAGTAAAATATTTATGACTTCTCATATCAGCTAAATTCAATAGTTAAATCATTTTAATCAAAAGCATAAATGATTAACAATATAACACATTTCTCTAGATGAGACATATGATCATAAAGCTCAATCCTCATTAATTAATTACTAAAGCAATTGGGAATTATTTATGTGGAAAATCTTCCCAGCATATTGTTTTAACATTGAACAGAATAATATTACAGCTGCTTTTCTTCTTCTGACATCTTGAAATGCACAAGGTGAAATTTTCCCAAGCAGTAGTTGACAACACTGTGCAGACACTTGATGAAGTTACATGCTTGAGCTGGGGACCCGGAGGTAGTCCCAGCCTGTCCCTGTTTCGCCTCATCACCTTTTACAAATAATTGAAACAAGGAGTTGAGAGGGAGGGGTAAGAGAGCCGAACACCATTAATAAGAATATCTAAAGGACAGTGCTTACCAATTTACAGGTCAACATAGTAGCATTTCCACAGCTACATTCTGAGAAAAGAGCAAGAAAATCAGATTAGTCAGTTAGCTAATTATTAGCTTTTGTTAACAGCAGTGACTAAGAAATAAAGCAATAATTACCACAGTGCCATTCTGGACAACACTGCCCAGGTATTTTTCCCTTTACAGGTATCATGTCATCTGTGCAATTCATGGGAGGCTGAGAACAAAGATTTTCATCACAAACTAAATGGGAGGAAAAGACACATACGAGAATTTACTGAAATTTCCTTTGCATTTTCCGGCTTATATTGCTCTTTATAGACTATTTTTAAAATAATGACAATTTAAATATTTTTTTTGTTTTGTTTCTTAAGCATATGAATCATTTATGGAACTGAAAAAAACCCAGAGATTTTCAAAAGTGCTTTTAGTTGCCTTAGAACATGTTTAAATTTTCAGAAAACATTATACAGGAGTCACTTAATATTCTTCTTACTTCAGAGTCACCTAAGTTGATAACCAGTACTAAAGACAATTAAAATCACAGCTTTTGGAAAACATGTTTGTTTTTTTTTCCTATCAATCAGCTACAAATGTGCTGTAACGTACATTTCTGTAAGAAAACAGGGAGCAGCTGCCCTCCTGGGATGACTCTAGTAAGAAAATTGTCTGCCAGTCTTATCAGAGGTGGCTTACGGGGACAGTGAAAGAAGACCACATTCTAAGATCTAACTTTCTGCTTGTCAGAATTTGGCAAACATGGTGCCAAACGCCTTTGCAGAAACTCACACTTGGGTGCAAGTGCTCAGAAAAGGAAAGCACCAAAACATGAAACCAATTGAAACAAAAATTACTAAGTTCCAAACTTAGTGAAAGACAATTTAATTCATTGTAATCACTCAAAGCCTGCAATAAGAGAAGAGTTAGTCTAAATTAAGCAGTTACACTTGTGGATATCACATAAGAACATATAAGACTATCAATAAGACTACATTACAATGCAGATATTTTTCTTGTGACTGCTCATTGTTTGAATGGTAGTCAACATACCAATATTTGAAACTCTTGGCTTACTCTTTCCCCTAAAAGCCAGAAGTGTAAAGAAGCTGCCTAAACACTAATGAATGGTACAAAAGAGGGACAACAACATGGAAGCTGTTTTATTAAAGGCATTTTGATATATGAACAATCGTATACATATACTCCAAGAATGAGATTCAGTTCCACATCAATGTATCGTATTTAGATCACCCAGAAGGTAGTTATATGCTATCTGTTGAACTACATAACCTCTCCAGAATTCAGTCAATGGTTGGTTAGACCACCACTGAATATACCATGAACTCTGAATTTACCTCAAATGCAGACATCCTCATTTAGATCTCTTAATCTCTATTTGAAGCCCACTCTACTTGCAGATTTAAAAAAAAAATCTGTCATTTTTACTAAATTGGGTGACATATTGAACCGACAACAGTTACACTCACCGCAGTAGTAATGAGGACAACAGTAATGTATGGTATTAAGGTCTACAGTGAGAATTTCCCCTTCACTGCACAAGGGAACAGGCTCAACACAGGATTCACAAACTAAATTAAAAAAAAATCAGACATTTACAAAGTTTTAAATACTAAAAAGTTAACACATGAATTATATTTAATATAGTATATAACAAGTCATGTTATGTCTGTTACTTGCATAACAGAGTTTTTATGGATTGACATTCAAATATAAAAACATAACAAATTTCAAATATGATGTTCAAAATTATGTTGGAAAAAAAAGATCCCAAAACCCAAGAATAATTCACGCTTCAGTCAGCATGACCTCTGTGAAATTCCACTCACCTCTCCAAGAATTCCTGGCTTAAATTATTAGGTTTAGAACCATAAACTGTTTTTGTAAACACTTAACTATTCCTTAGTTACTCATAAAAATATTAGAGGCTTCCTACCACAGAGATAGGAGAAACAACAAGGATCTTCCTGTTTTGCTTCAACAATAAACTGATCTTCTCTGCAATCCAGCTGGGAAGCGTTGAAACAAACTGAAGGGTCACATTCTGTAGGACATGAAATAAACACTGTTTTTAAAAAAGCCACAGAAACAATACTAAAAAGACAAAGAAAATATATTCTTCATTTACTTAGTAAAACAAAATACTCTAAATTGACTGTAAATCAAAAGTGATGCAACACAGAAAAAAAATACATCATTGGTTGGTGCTGTTTACAGGGTCCCATTCTGTGAACAATCAAAACAACGTGTAAGGCAAATTTTCTTACAGCACATAATAAAAGTGAGGAAAACATCCCAGTAACTGTGTTTTTCTATTTCCCTTACCACATCGGTACTGTGGACAGCAGGACAGGGGGTGGTAGCCTACCACTAATTTTTCGCTGGGTTTGCACGTTGGAATAATGGCATCACACAATGACATGTTACATTCTGTGGGATAAAAAAACAGTCAGTTTTGACATATTTGAACAGATACAAGTGCAAGTCCTATAGTTCAAGATATTTATACCATCTGCTATAGAGATCCACAAACTAAGAGCAGCCAAGTCAGCTTAAGGTGCGCTCCATACTGCCACATAGACTGTCAAGCTCAACTCAGGCTGGTATAGCTCTACTCACATGGCACTGTGCAAGCCAGTTAGATCCCTCTTAAAGCAGGTATTTACTTGTTCTGCTTCCTACCCATGAAGCTAGCTAAAACATCCCAGTGAAAATATTCCCCAAACAAATTGATAATACCGTGTTGGTTACAGGTATCTAACTAATGCGCAAAAGCACCATATCAGCTGGACCATTTGTTCCCATTTTTCTTGAAGATATTATGAAGAAATAAGTATCTTTTGCTTAACCTTTTAGGATCAATGAGCTTATTCCCTCTTCTAACAACCTTTGCTAGACAGAATATTAGTATTCACTGATCAGCTCACAGAATACTGCTTCTGGGAAACAGTTGGTCAGAGGATACTGGTATTAACACCAAAGCACTCATAAGAAAAGTGAACAGGCTCTGACGACTGTCCCAATTACCAAGGTGCTTCTATTATCAAGAATTTATCAGTTTCTTCCGAAATTTCATCTAAGAGCTTAAACAGAATTTTGTTTCACTAGTGGACTTCTATGAAAAAAAAATATTTCAGTGAGTCAGTTCTTGCAAAAGAAAATGTCTGCTTTGCTGACCTAACCAGCCCCAAGTATCTAAAATTCACTTCAGAAAAATGTTACCTTGAACCCTGTCTAAAGATTGCTATCTGCCAGTGAATGTCAAGCACTTACTTCATACTTCTGATACTGAAAACATTTGTGGTACATACCACAAACTTTCTTTGGACAGCAAGCTCTCTCTTCAATGACATGGACAATAACTTCTCCTTCTCTTTCACAGACTGGTGGTGGATCCTCGTTGCATTCGGGTTCTACAGCAACAATGCTTCCATTTTCTAAACAGTTGTACATGCAACAGCCTCTCATGGACCCATTCCAGATCTCCCCAGCAGAGCGGGGTTGTCCTCTGTTATCTGTACAGGCTGAAAAAGTCACATTATATCCCTTCAAAAAGTGGAGAGCACAGATTTCCTGCAAGCCTAAACTGCATAAAATTATTGCATAAAATTACTGCATAAAATAAGAGCACTGTGGAGCATTATGATCAGGGAAGCCAACAAAAGACGATGACTTTAAAACTCCAAATGAACAAATGCTTTGTCATGGGTGAAATAAATCCTGAGTGCAAGGGAAAGAACCTGTCCATGCTATTCTTTCTTGAGTCCTCTAGAAAAGAAAGCCTCGGAGCTACGGAAGAGCAACCATCATTTTCCCCCCACAGAAGTACATCAGCACTGGGTCTTGAATCCAAGTGAAGTGAAAGCGCAACATGCTGCAGCTTGAGTTAAAGCTAGGCTCTGTTGAAGGGAGCTGTACCAGATTCACGTGTACTGAAGGCGGGCACAGAACTTAAACATCATTTAGACCGAGCTGCAGTTAACATCAGCATATCCACAAAAGCGCTCCTGCTGCACTTACTACATTTTTCTTCTGGTATACAGAGGTCGGAGTCTGTTCTATGCAGAATAGTGCCATTTTTACACACACAGTCTTCCCTTAAATAGGAACAAGGAGAATCTTCATAGAACCATTTGTTCAAGCACGTCTTGGCTTCACAGGGTTGCACACATGGCTGGTATTCCTTGCCTTCAGGACAACTCAGTGCTGCAAGGCATAAAAATCGGACACCGAGGGCTGCTGTAATTCTTTCAGCATTTCATTGGATAAATAGGTGAGTGTGTCGTAGAAAGCATGCATTTATATTTTTAACAGTCCTTTAGGTAAGTAACTCATTCAATCGAGATTAAAACTAGTTCATGACACTTTGACTAAAACGATACATCTTAAGAACTTGTAGCCTGATTTACTAATGCTGTGATAGAATGAGATGGTACTTACTTACAATAACAACAGAAAGAAACTTATTTTTAACTCATCACTAAACACTGCAGCAGTATAAAGCCACATTGGGGTATAGAACATGGCTATCTGCTTACAACAGTAATCAGATGTCCTCCATTTAATGCAGATGTTGTGCTTGTTGCATAAAGTCACGTATGCAGAAAGTGCATCACACTCGTAATTCCAAAAATAAGTACTGTTGATCCACATTTTCTCACAAAACTCCTGTGGTGACACCTAGGAATTGACATATTGTAATTGACAATTAACAAGTAAAAGAGCTTTCTGTAATTAAAATAAATCATTAATTACAAGAAATTGTATTAATCCCAGCTGCAAGGGAAAAAAATTGGAAGCAACGTTTAAAGTAAAAAATACCATTTTTTTTCAGAATACTCATTCTGCAAAACTTAAACTGCCATGATTTTTTATTTTCATTAGTAGGCACAGAACATAGTCCTAGTGAGATTGTCACACTACTTATGAGAACTTTTGCAGTATAGCCCGGTCAGCTAAAAGTCAACAGTCTCAGCTAAACATCACTGCTGTACCTTCCATAAATTCCTGCTGTGAATGAACTACTACTGTTCCTGTGTCTGTAGGACCCAACGGCCTATGTTACTGAGTCTAAATGCAGGCGGTTACAACCTGTCTTATTTTTGGTTTTATTTGCATAAGCTTATAACAAAGTGGAAAATGGCAGATTTTATTTCATTCTGCCCATTCTACGCTGTTCTGCAGCCCAGCTCTCCCTGTGGTTTCAGCAAATGTTCAAGCAGTCGCTCACTTCTGCCATGAAGTTCATTACACTGATAACTGTTACGTATCCTTGTCCAGTTACTTCACTCCTGTGAAGCACACAGTACGATCCACCCACTTTGGCTCTGCCACCATCATGTATACGAAAGAAAACAAATTTCATAATGGATGAACCAAGTGCTTGGCAATTTTGATGCTGTTAGGCTTTGCAATACATCAGGGAAAAGAATGTATTTGACGCTATGAGAGTTCACCTGGAAACATATATGAAGTAGGAGTTCTGAGTATTCAGATTTCCTTTAATTACTTTAAAATGAGATATGTTAAAACATTGTGAAAAGCATCCTGCTACCCACTGGTTCTACTTTCCCTTGATTCCAAACTGTTTACCACTATTCTTTTCCATTAAGTTTCTCTAACCCTTTCCTTTCAGAAGTACTCTATTTCTTCTGCCTGGGGAAAGTAAGGAGAGGTCTTGGGAGTTTGAAGGAAGGAGCTCAGCTGCCTGCAATATCTTTAAACAGCAACTGTCTGTGATGAAAACCAAAGAGAAACACAGAGCAAAACAAGGGCGGAGAGACAGAACAGCAAGAAGTGAATCAGAAGTCTGAGCATGTCTATCTCTGAGAAAGAAGGGACCACTTGAGTAATTAATCCTTTTTATTTTAAATAAAGCGGGAAAAATAAGTCAGACCTCAGAGATTTGGGGCTTCCTCATTTCCCACTTGGGGAAGCTGCTGTGCTGCACTAGCCACCTCTAGTGGTAGTCTGCATACTACAGCATACCACCGTTAGAAAGTAGTGTCCAGAAACAAATGATCATAATTTCTGCAAGAAAGACTACCAAATTGTCAATGTAATCGTGACTACGTCAAAATTTGTTTAACTGGAAATGTCTTTAGTCCAATCAAGCTCAGGCTGCATGAGTTTCTGTTGTATGCAGCAGAATCATAAGGCTTTCCATTCTAGTGACTCTTCTCAAGCGTTTATTAAGAATAACTCTTTTGGAATGCATTTGCATTGAGATGATGATCTGGTGTCTCTCCTTTGAGCTTTGCCTGCTAAATAATTTAAGAAACAGTGAAATTGCACAGGGATCCGTATAGATGTGTGTTTACAATGGACGCCACAACAAAAGTATTAAAGCAAACATGACAGAAGTATTAAAGCTACCCATCCAGTTGTCAACTCATGGAAATAAGTAAAACATAAAATATATGCATATCTCTTTCACTCTTTTCTTAACTATACATACTTTATTTAATTTGCACCTGGAATTTCTCTGATCTTCATACTCACCTTCTTGTGACAAGGGGTGAAAATGCTTCTGTTTAACAGTTCCATACAGTATGTGCAGTTATGTTCAGTACAATTTGTTACTGGCCTCCTGGTTGTTACATCAAGTGATTTCTCAATTTCCCAACTCTTAATGAACGCTTCAATTCCTTCCATATTTGTAATTATTGTTCTGTTTTGCATTTTCAGGTCATCAGTAGGGTCTCCATTACACACCCCTAGAGACAGAGTATCACATTCAATGCACAAATAAATATGCCATTTTACTTCCTTTGGGAAAGAAGAGTACACTTGGTAAGGTAAAACTAACCTTGCATCAGGCTCATCAGACTTAGTGATCTGAATTTGTAAATGAAAGCATCTATATGCTCATTGTAGTTTTAACTTTATACTTGTGATTTTAGTTGTCAGCTCAATGGCTTGGCAGAAGCAGCAGATCATACAATACAAGTAATGATACTTTTTCCAACTATTAATTAACTTTTGAGAAAAACTGCTACCAAAATGTGCTGTTGAGCATAGCAAATTCACTGGTGTGGCACCAGGTTCTGATCTCATTCTACTGAAAAGCATGGCAGTAAATGTAGATGGCTTTCAAATAAACCGCATGTTGCTGAAGATTTGACACTGCACTGAACCTTAATTGAACATTCTAAACACCAGAAGTTATGAAAGAAATCTTGAGGAACAAATTGCTTTCTGTAGAGCAAATATTTTTCTCAATTTATTAATACAAAAACACTGAAACAACCACCCCACAACCCTGCCTGGCATCCATTGACTACATGAATTCATTATTGTATGTATTTAGTTAATTCATCAATGAACACATATACTGCCTATAACCACGTAACAAGTCATTAATGCCAACATTTTAATCTTCATAATAGTGCTTTACATCCCAGGGACTGATCAACTGAAGTTCCTAAATGCATTTTTCACTTTCCTTCTACATTGCTAACCACACTCTAAATTCTTGCCTTCATGTTTTCAGCCCTGCATCCTGATACTCTCCAGAGTCCCTTGTTAGAACTGGGCTAGCCTGGTGTGACAAGCTGTTACTGTCTCAAGACAGGATGTAGAAACACAGAAGATGGTATTTGCATGGTAAGAAGCACTTGACACTGCTTTCCAGTATCCTTTGCACCTCTACTTCTTGCTACTGTCCTAATGCCATCCCACAAACTGTGCTGGCATTACAATTTGAAGGGCCATACTATAGAACTGCAGAATCAATACAGCTTTAAAATAAATAGAGCAAATTTACCACATAGGCCCACAATTTTTTCAGTATGAAAGGGAGAGGAAAGGAGAATCCCAGACAGGAACAAATGGCAGAGAATGGGAAAGAAGCACTGGAGGAAATGTCAGATTTACTGCAAAATATCAAGTAGAGCAACACTTTACAGCAGAGGGTGGATTTGTCTGCAATAGTCTTCTTCTCTCTTTTCATGACACAAAGATTAGCTATTCTATAATCATTCGTACACTTGACCTCATATCTCATGCCAGTCTTTTTCAGCCTGCATAGAGAAGATGGTACAATACTGGAGAACGATGTAGTACGTGCCAGGGCGAGCATTAGCTTTCCCTCATTAGATCTAAGAGAACTTTCCTTTTGCTGAAGTAGAATATAGCAATTGATTTTAAACAATTAATTTGTTTATATGTGTATTTAAACCATATTGGAATTGTTTTGTTTGCTTTTAAAAGTAAAAGCAGTTTAAAAGATTATAAAAAGTTCATTTTCCTATTTAATATGGGGTAGATTCTGTAAAATTACAAAGCACCAGAGAATTAACATTTATGATAAAATTAAAGTAACTCTAAAATACCTGATTACACTTTTCCATATAAATCATACTGGTAGTTATGAAAAAGGCTATCATGGAATCCTGAAACATGCTAAATATACTGTCATTGTAAGTTTGAGAGACCTCAGCCCAGTTTTGGACCTTAGATCCAACCTTAAGAGATCTGAATTTAGATTCACTACTCTCAGGGGACTTGGACCCTTCCCAAGATACACTTTTCTCAGTATTTGCATAGCAATAAGATGCCACTGCTAACATCTGACAGTTATTATTTTCTCCCATAATCCACAAAATATATTGTCACTACCTAAACTTCTTCAGCAGCCACTTCTCCAGTGAAAATTTTCCCCTTTCCTACCTGACTTCAACAATATTCTTACACACAGGCAGAGATGAGTGCATTTTAAGAAGTTAATTAGATACAATGTACTGATCTTTACTTGCTCTGGAAACTACTTTATTGGCAAGCAGAATTACTGACTTATTATTATTAATTAACAGAATTTCACAAGCCCACCTCAAACACGATTGTCAGTCTAGTTAACGAGGGTCACAAGAAGAGCTATAGGAACAACATGGAACAAAATGGAAGTGTAAATTTTAAACGGGAAATTATTAAATACAAAAAAAATTGCCACCATAGCCTCACCACAAAGTCCTTCTGTCTTCATTGATGTGTTAGAGTGCATTCCATACTGTATATCTATGATGC
Source organism: Baryphthengus martii (assembly GCA_013396935.1). Taxonomy (NCBI): domain Eukaryota; kingdom Metazoa; phylum Chordata; class Aves; order Coraciiformes; family Momotidae; genus Baryphthengus; species Baryphthengus martii. The sequence continues at coordinate 23,176 of VWZK01022183.1, forward strand.
CTGTAAAATGAGCCCACTTGATGCTAATACCAGCTGGAGTATTGACGATGTACATTGCACCAGTATCCTGAATACTCAGTCCTTCTTTTGAAAATGGTAATGATTGAATTACAGAATCCACTACTACCTAAAATAAATGAAATACAATTTAGGGCTAAAAACAGACCGTGAAGACGTACTTTATATGTCCTTACATTTTATAGCAAAAGATGTTTTTTACAACCTCTGCCACATAAAATAATACAGTGCTTAAATCACAGAGCTCCCTGTCAAGTGCTATTTCCTATGACAGCAAATGAAGTAGGCGTGAGGAAAAACAATGATATGGAAATCTTTTCTAATTAAGGAAGCAATAAATCTTATTTGTCACATATCGTACTATAAAATAAAGCACAAAAACGCCCTCATCCTAATTATTCAATGTTATCTATTCTGATCTGTTATTGACTAGCAGGAAAGACAGATTAAGTATTTCTCATGTCTTAGAACATTTCTGTTAGGTTCTAGGTTTTTTGGAAATATAGCCTCAATTATAAATGCTTTCTTAGCTTCTTTAGAATCTCAAAATAACTTTGAAGTGCCATTTTGTTTAAATGACATAAAAGTGAAGCATGATATCAGAAATGTGTATTTTTTCTTCTTGCATACCATGCATTACTGGGAACCTGGACTACAGAAGTAATCCTAATCCTGCAATACATTCATTATAAATCTGACCTATTGTATTCTACAACAGGATAGCTCACCAGCTGTATTTTGAGCATACATATGCTATATACAGGTGATATATACTTACTTTTCTTGCTAAACGATTGATAAGTAATTTATAGGTGTGCGTTGTTACATTTAATTTCTTAAAACAGAGCCCTGAAGTGCTTGCAGGGGGAACCTTGAGAGAAAAGTGACAAACAAGTTTAGTTACTATGGTTTTTCTAATTCTGTACCAGTGCTATAGGGAATTTTTTTTATATGTGTAATATTAATGTATTTTATGATTAGTAAAACAAAAAGTACTCACTAGTTTTCTTATTGAATTTGCACTCTGGAAAACATTAAAAATAGATTAGAAGTGCAATGATAATCAGCAGCATTCTTATTTGGCAAAAATAAATTGACTGTTTTCTTTGTGCTTGAAGTTCTTCTACAATCAATCAGCTTCATAATTAAACTAATTTAATATATTCCTTATAAATAACAAAAAATACATTTCTCAACTAATGTAGTGCACTCTTCAATAAACTATTTTTAGAAACTTTGCTTACTTATTAAAGATTTAAATCAAAGGGGCTTAATTGGAAAATAATATAGAAAAGATAATTCAATGACCTGAAGAAGTTTAATTAAAAATACATAGAAATACAATGGTCATACCAATAAATTCCCCTGCCCTAACTTTGCTAAAACTGTTATTTTACCAAGGCATCTTTCTGCACAAGATTGCAGCTTGTATATACCTTACCTCAGCTGCCTTTGGACAGCTTTAATATCGAAAGCAACTCATTACCGGCATCACAAGATTCAGGATACACTGCAAAGCCCTTTCAGAAAACATTTCTTCGAGAACTACAGCTACAGACTTCTAAAGCTCAGCTGCCTAAGTGAGCTGCATGCACACCTTTAGACTGCTACCAAGAAAGAGTGAAGATGCTAGCAATTTAAAAGAAAACTTCTAAACCAGTGTAAGACTCAGGACTTAAAAATCAAGTGCATAGCTGCCCACTGAGAGTAGATAAGAGACCAAATAAGGATGGGAAGGAAAGAAGCCTGAGGAAGTTCCTTATTAGGAACTTGTTTAGCCACAAACAAGGGATGGAAACACAAGCCAGTTTTTAAAGGGCTGCATAAATTAGGAGTATGGACAGTGCAAAGGAAATGTAGGTATCAACTCCAAGGACGAGACTGATCTAACCTAAATGGGCAGTCTGAAAATAAAGGGGCTGGGTCCTTTCTCTAGGCAATGAAGAATTAGATAGTTACAAAGAACTACTCATCACACTAATCCCAAAGTCATTAATATCTGCCTAAAATAACTACAAAATATTTTTGTGACTATTCAAAATACGTTTGTATTTTGACCGTATTGTGAAGTATAAATTCAAGGCCTCAAGAAGATTTGTAGGTGAAGAGCCTGAAAGGAGACATGCAGATTAAGAAGTGTCATACAAGGAATGGCTGGGGAATCTGGGGCTGTTTAGCCTGGAGAAGAGGAGATTGAGGGGAGACCTTATCACTCTTTACAACTACCTGAAAGGAAGTTGTAGTGAGGCAGGGGTAGGTCTGTTCTTCCTAGTGGTGAGTGATAGGACAAGGGGAAATGGCCTTAAATTGCACCAGGGGAGGTTCAGGTTGGATATTAGGAAAAATTTCCTTACTGAAAGGGTTGTCAGGCATTGGAACAGCCTGGCCAGGGAGGTGGTTGAGTCGCCATCCCTGGAGGTGTTTAAGAGACAGGTGGATGTTGCATTGATGGACATGGTTTAGTGATGTTGACAGGGCTAGGAAAAGGTTGGACTCGATGATCTTGAAGGTTTCTTCCAGCCAAAAATGTTCTATGATTCTATGAACTTAGGTCACTTTTGGTAATTTAAAAGGAATCTAAATCTGAATTTCTGTATAACACAACAATTACTATTTAACTTGAGATAAAATTCTTTTATCTAGACAGCATGATGAAGCATACTCCTTGAAAATTAAATAACTTGCCATTTTTCCAATGGGTATGGCTTTTATCTGAAAGTTTTAAGAGATGTATTTTTGCAGAATTTCATACCTATAACATGAAAATTCAAGAAACTGTTACAATCATAGCAGAACTGCAACAATCTTACCTGATTAGCAGGGCATTTTTCAATATGAGCAACAATAATTTCTCCTGGTAACTTGACTAAAATGTAGGAAGCCGTACTACAGAGGGCGATGTTGTTTCCGTCAAATGTAATAACACTCAGTTCAGACAGTACAGAACACTGACCTAAAAAAGAACTGTCATTTAATGAGGTTACCACAAAACCAAATACAGGGCATTTCTAAAAACTTTCTGTTTCAGCAATATTTGCTTTCATATATATATTGATGATCTTGTTCTGTGGATAGCACACTGAGCAGAAGCACGTATCTTGTGTTACTCAGTGGAAATACCTTAACCTACTGCTGTGTGCTCAGGGTGGGGAAGAAATTCAAATACGTGAAAATTTTCACTTAAGTCAATGTTTTACAGGCAAGGTCAATGAATGTGTATATTGTGAGGTAAAATATATGCTTTAAAATGTACATATTTTTGAGATACTGATAACAAGAGCCTGATCTCTCCTATCGAGACAAATATCTAAAAGTGTGATATTGATTTCAGTAAAGCTGCAAGGGTTTTAATCTGACTTTTTTATAGTCTTTTTGCTCCCTTGGCAGACAGTCATCTGCCAGTTTCTCCAGTTTCTAAGCATGAGTGAAAACTGCATTAGACTTAATTGAAATTTGGGGATTCTGTCTTTCAGAAAACTCCAGTACTTGATTTTCTGTCTTCACAAAATGTTGAAATCTCAACATTTCTACTGATGGAAATTCTGAAAAGTCTCAGCTGAAAAATGTTGATGATCATGTTGCAGATTTCATTTCAATGTTTTCATTCAAAATAAAATATTTTGACTCTTGAATATTAATTCAAAGATCTCAAAACAGTCAGTAATTTCATTCTGGTTTGCTGATGAACAGCAATTTAAAATTCATTCCAGTATTCAACCTCATATTCCCACTGTAATAAACTCTTAATTTATTACTTGAATTTTACACATCAAGGCTCTATGATGTACTTAAAAATAAATTTTTTAAAAAGTGACTTACAGGGACATTCCCATTCTGGGCAACAACTATCAATGTTAACTTGAACTGGCATTCCTCGAAAACCACAGTCAGGCTTCTGCACATCCTTAGGGCAGTTCCTTGAAAGGTTGTATAACATCCAACCCGTATTAACACATACATACTGGCTACATCTGTCGACAGGTTCAAGGTATCTTGGCTGTCATATAAGGAAAAAACAATGAGAATCAGCTTCACATTCATTGCCCTTTTGAAGTCCAGGTGACCACCTGTTCATCACCCTGCTCTGAGACGGTATCTGCATGACCCTTCATGAGTTATTTTGGAACTAATTGCTTTCATGTGGTTGTAACAGGTGACAAAGATGTACATTCATTCGCCCACATCCTTCCTGTTCCATCTAGCCTTGGTTCAATATCCTAGGGAAAGCATTACGCTTTGGTGCTACGTGTTGTATTCAGTAATCTGAAGCATTTTAAGCAATACAGAATCATGCATTCCCAGCATTTTAAACCCTATGGCAAAGAAACAAATGGACAAATAAGAAAGACAGGCTGAGATTATGCAGAAACCCCAAAATTACATGGATTATGGATTTTTCTGCACTTCAGAAATATGTTTTGTTATCTAGACACAGCACATCATAGCTTCAAAATCCACTTTTTTCCAGAGCAATACACCCAACTTGCAGAATATGCGAGGGCAGTATAAGAGTAGCGATGCAACAATTCTCCCATAATAACCCAGTATTTTAAAATGTCCCAATAAAACCAAAAATCTCTGGTATTACAGCATAATAGAATGGACTGAAAAACAATACATATATTTTAACACATAGGAGCAAGTAAAACTGATCATACCAGACATTCGGAAGATGCAGACATCATTGCACCAACAGAAGACTTGTCAGCTATCGCTGTCATTGTTTCTCTGCTTGCCAGAGAAGTTTGTGTTTCCACACGTTCTGAAGAGGAAGGCAAGGCCATTCCACCACTAGACTGAGATAAATCTACTACAGTTCTGTTCTGCAGCTCTGTGGATTCTGTTAAACTGAAATAAGGTTGAACGGTTTTCTGTGTTGGGATTTTGGACCAGTAAGATGTTATATTTGGGATTCCAGAAAGAGAGATATCTTTTACTGAGGTTGTATTTCTTGGAAAAGGTGAACTCTGAACTGCAGATACTGTCAAATAAGGCAGGGAATATTTCTCAGTTGTGGTTGACTTTGTCTTGGTAACATTTCTTTGCTCATACGAAATCTGACCGCTATCTAAAATGTCCACAGTTCTCTCAAATGAGGTTGCATATTTAACTTCTGAATCTGTAAATGAGGTACTCTTTGTCTGTGATAATGGACTCGTAGTACCAGTTGCCATGATCACAATTTTTGGAGTTTCTTTAGTGCTCTGTGAAGCATGAGTCACTGCAGATATAAGTAAAGATTTATGTGGCACATGTATGGGTGTTCCTACAGTGGTAGGAATTGAAGTTGAAGCCATATAAAACTCCAAACTGGCAACAGAAGAATCAGAGGGTTTTGTGGTAATCCTAGAGGCTACAGTAGTGCCAGGAGCAACTGATAAACTAGCTGAAGAGCCAGGTGGTATTTTTGCAAAAATATAAGGTGCTTTTAAGGATGTAGCATTCACTGCTGTGTTCATGATCATTGGTGTAGTGGATTGAGTGATGACTCCAGCTGCTACGGCTGATACTGTTCCATCTTCTGAAGAACTTAACGAAGAACTCTGTTTTCCTGGAGAAACAGTAGAGATACAAGTGGTCTTAGGAGGAGGTGAAGACACAGAGACCCTACTGGACTGGATTTCTAAAGTGGCTTCAGGAGCTGTAGGCATTAGTAAAGAGGGCATTACAAAAGTTTTAGTGCTGCTGAAAGGCAAGGAGAAGGGCTTATGTTTAAAGAGAATGCAGAAAAATCTACAGAAGTTGCAAAGCCTATAAATTGGACTTTTTGAGGTCTCTTGTGTATCTACAGATAAAAATGATGTTTGGGCAGCAGTCATATTTTGTGTTAATGATGATGTCCTCCTTACTATGGGAATCAGTGAAGAACTTGTAGTATGACATGTCATAAAAGATGGTACTGATGTTGTTAACAACATTGTAAATAAAGATGATGACCTTCTAAGAGAAGGCTCTTTACGAATGAAAGTGCTTGGACTTTGTGCCACAGGGTCAGATTTCAATTTTCTACATGAACTGCTTGGGTACTCTGTAACTTCTGAAGTGGTTATTAATGTAGCATTTAAAGGCAATACCAATGTCCTAAGAAGGAAGACTGCAGACATAATGGCTTTCACTGACTTGTTAGAAATGGATGACACTGAAAAGGAATCGGTGTGCATTATGTATTTCTTTTCTGTTGAGGTTTTACTTGCTATAGCCATATCGGAGATTGTTGGGTTGACTAGGAGAGTGGAAGCAGTAGAACATACTTTATAAAGACTTTTGGAGGCAGCAGTGACGTCTGCCAGAGCTTTGGGCTTCAGGGAGGTAATCAGAGAACGCACTGGTATAGATACTGTGCGTGTTATAGGAGGACTCAAAAAAGTGTTTATAGGGATTTGAGAAGCAGCTTGAGGTGAAGATACAGTCATGGGCAGAGCAGCAGAAATACTATATAATGGAGATGTCTGCTTCAGATCAGTCACTGGTTTCCACTGAAGAGAAAATTGGCTTTGGAGAAAAAACAGCTGAAGAACTTATATTTAATGATATCAGAGAAGCTTTAGACAAGCGTTTTGCTGTTTCAAAATACAAAACTGTGATTAATTGAGGAAAACTGGTCTCAAAGCTAGTCAATCTAGTGGTTGTAGGAATTTGAGGAGCAGTTGAAGTCAGTGCAGGAATGGGTGATGGGTGAACTGCAGTTTGTCCAATGCCAGACCTTGTTCTAACAGACAAAGCAGATATAGGAGAACTGGATGTGCTTTGTGTCAACCATGAACCTAAAAGAAATACTGGGCTTGTGAAAGTTGCTCTGCCAGCCAGCAAAGCGGACAAAGACACTTCAGAGGATGTGGCTGCTCCCTTAGAATGACTTACTGAAGGACTCCTACTTCTCCCAATCCCCAGAGGTAGCTCAGAAGTGACAAAACATGGCTTGGAGGTTAAAGTTGTTAATGCTGAGGTAGGGGGAACAGTTTGTGAGTGGCTGATGTTTCAGCTGGAAATGGAGCTACCACTAGGGAAGTGGGTGTTAATAACACAGAATGTATTGGAATAGGACTTGCACTGAACAGGGTTGTTGGATTTGATATTGCAATGGGCAAAGTTATAGATGTAGTAGAACCAACAGAACGTGATGTGACTGCTGAGGCTTGAAGAATAGTTGGAAAAATCTGTGGAAGAGGTGGGTTTGGAAAGGGGAGGAGGGCTGGCTGTGCTGTGAAGTACATCAGAATGCTTCACTGTACTTGGTAATGAAAATGTTGAATACAGGGCTGCGTTAGATGCTTCCAATGAATAGATGTCTGTAACGGACTGTGCCGACATATTCATTCCCCTGAAAGTTGTGTTTGCCTTCGCGGTTATTTTGTCTGTCACGCTGGTTCGAGTTGACTCAGTTCCCGCAGTAACAAATAATGGAGATGTCTGAGGAAATCTCTCTGTGGTAGTACCCGTGTGAGAGATTGACAATGAAGGTTTTGTTCCAGTTGCTGATGCTGTAGGTGTCACGGGTATACCTAAAAAGGAAAAATGCATGTTTCATTGTTTTTGAGGGATTATTGGTACACCAAAATAGCAACATCTCTCTCTACTCCAGTTCCGTTTAAATATTAGCAAATCAGAGCATCATTTTGCTGAGAAGATAACTTCTCAACGGTTCCAGATTGATGACTTTGAAGAACTCAGCCCACTCAAGAAGTTTTCTAATTATTTTTTTTCGAATGAAGTAGCTTATTATTATTATTATTATTATTAGTGAAAAGCTTGATTTTGCAGAGTAGTTTTAAAGCAACAAGATAATTCCATGTCAAATTCAGTAAATCCAAAGTAGTATAATATTTGGAATAAGTACATCTTTGGAAGTATATCTCACAATGTATGAGATAACTTTGTAGTAGCAAGTATCAAGTATAATGTATGTAATCAAAAATAAAGTAAGAGACATTATTAATATGTAATAGTTATGGTAAAAGAATACTATATCCCCAAAATAAGTAAATAATGTGGTATCTTCACACATCAGAAGTTATGAAATAGATACACTAAATTTGCTAGTGATGGCTCATCAACTGAAAAGTCTGAACTTTTTACCACAGCAGTATTTTTTCCATTTGGGATCTTTCTCTTACATACATATGACACACTAGCAGCATATAGTCAAATGTGGTTATGATGAGTATAACATCACCACAAAAGGTTACATTTAACACACCATCACAGAAATGAAAGAATTCAACTTTAGATATGGCTTGTTTGGATGCAGATGTATTTTGGATGATTGGCAATACAGTCTGTGTCCCAGAGAGACATTCTTCAACAGAAATATATTCTGGTAAAGGGTTTAATAAAAACAAAAAAAAACCACACAAAAAACCCCCAAACAACGTGCATTTGATTAAAACCTTTCTTGGGATCTCTAGAGTGATTTGTAAGATTATATCAATATAATAAAATATACTTACAATCTTCTGGATAAACGCATTTAAGTGTGACCTCATCAAGGATCATGTTTTTGGGACAGTATGGCAAGCATCCTTCAACCCTTTAAAATATTGTATAGTTAATTCTAAAGCCTCAGTAGAAATATAAATTACTTTTCAATTATTTTAATTTGGCAAAATGAAGCATTTGAATGTCTACCCTGTAAGAGTTCTGAGAACTTTCCAATGTAAAAGTGAGCATAGAGAGACATTTTGAGACATATTAAGGTCAAAAAGACATTGAACATGACAAGTCTGTTTCTAAATTTTTAATAATCAGTTCTTTGCATAGGGTGATGAATATGATACCATTGGACCATTCTGCTTCCACAACCTGGAGGAAGTTCAGATCCCTGAGCAGAGAGGTTTTCCACAGGACAAAGAACTTCTCTACAAGACCACTGTTTTACTCAGGTATGTTCATTTGAGACATTAAAATGTTTAGAAGGGGTCCACAAAAGTCTTTTTCTTGTGTATTGTCAGCATTGCCGAGTGCAGACAATTCCATGTGTTCCCTTACTTTTTCTTTCTTTTTTTTTTTTTTTTTTTTTTTTTTTTTTTTTTTTTTTTTTTTTCCGGGGGGTGGGGGGAGGTGTAATAAAAAAACCCTGACATTAACAACCAGTGTGCCCACAAGGGAAAAGCTAAGAATGCCAACAGAGAAAATTAGTGATTTTAGTAATGCTCCTATTTATAAACTGCATATACAAAGAGAGGTAGTCTGAAATTCAAAATATCGTTTCTTTTCCACCAGGTTTTGTGCCTAGAGTTCTTAGGCATTTTTCCTTCTAGTTTGTTGTGGATCCATAGATGCCAGGGGAAATCCGTGGAGACAGGAAATCTTGTTACTAAGTAACAAGATAACATCAGCCGTGTGAAATCCCTCCCGTCATGCCAATAAGCATCTCTCAGTGTAAAGTTCCCCTCCTCTTACAGGAGAGGGCGTAGTCCACCCTTACCAGTCCTACAATTTTTGGTCTCTCTCCTATAAACATCAGGAAAACATAGTCATTTACAGCATCATGGGATGTTGGTTTAGAATGTGAATATAAATCCATAAAGGGGAATAGACTTCATTAAATTTAATAGATTTCTACTTAACCACTACCAGAAGATAATCCCCTGGGCTAAATATAAACCCTCTTATTCTTGTGTTGAAAGATCGCATGTAAACAGGAGTATACACTGTGGGAAATGAGAGGCTTGCTAGAAATGTTTTCACATGACTTGTGAGGGTTGCTCACGAGACTGATACTGAAATCTGGATGAGGGAAAATGAATGGATATTGCAGCTCCAGTAACTTTCAGAAAGTATATGGTACATATACTACAAAAAAAAAAAAGCACAACAAAACATAGTAGCAAAACAAACTTAATTTTACTTACGGAGGAAGGAATTTACATGCTATTCCTTCAGGATCACTGCATGTTTTAACACAAGGATTAGCACAAGATTCATATCGCCATTCACACATCCTTCTGTAAGGCACAGATGCACTGAGTTCTGAGAAAGAAAGAAAAGGTATTATTCATTAACTGTGTAGTCATGAAACTATAAATTTATAGTCTTTTCTGTGATGTACATTGGGATTTTCAGAAAAAATGAAAAAAATAAAACCAAGTAAAGAATTTCTTGAGAATTTTCAAATAGGTGAGATTTTGTTCTGTTTCAAGTATATTAAATTCAATCAAGCTAAAAGATACTGAAGCTTTAAAGATACAAACAGCTATTAGTTTTTATAATATATTCTGTTTAAAAACCTTAAAAATCAGGTAAGCATAGTGAAAGTATTTTTGGTTGCAGAAGTGATAGTTACTTCATTCAAAGAATGTGTATCAATAGCTCCCTAACAAGACATAAACAGGCATTTTTTGTGACATGTCACATTCATTTTGAAAGAGTAAATCAATGAAAATGTAGTTCAAAGATAAAGTGATCATCATCTCTGCAAAAATTAGAAAATAATAGCATTAGGAGGCAGAATGGAAGACAAAGACAGAATAGTAATTAAAAACAAGGTTAAAAATACTTGTTACTACTGCTGATGAAAGACAAGTGCTCTGAAAGCAAGTGGAAAAAAATAACATACTTATCCCTGGGGATTGTGCAAAATTTACCTTCAATACTAAAGCTACTCAAACGTTTGAATTCTTCTGAATAATCGTACTTTGCCACTTTAACACCAGATGAGGCGAGAATGATGAAAAAGCCTTTTTTACTGTGCAGTTCGAAGGCGCTGAGCCCGGGACTCCAGAGACCCTGGTGGTGGAAGAAGGTGGCTCGTCTCTGAAAGGAGGCACTTGCCTGCCACTGTTTCAGCCCAATGGTTTCGTTGTCGTGTACGTACAGAAAGTAGTTTGGTCTTTCAGCAGATTCAAGGGAAACAAGAGAGAGAGCTTCCAAGGAAGAAAAAAAAACATAATAGTAAGATTTTTACAAAAGACAGTTTAAAAGGTGGGATTAACATCTATATATTGGCTGTTAAGTGGCTCCTTTTAAACATCTATTTACACAAAAAATATATTTCAGTTTTATGTAATACAAAAAAAAAGTTTGAAATGCATAGTCTAAAGGAGACCTTCAAATGATCACATAATCCAGAGCCACCAGAGAGCTAATCAGTTAGATGAAAACTATATTCAGCCTACTGCTACCAGCTTTCAAATTCATTCATAAGTAGTTTCAAATTGGGACTTGTTCAAATTGGGAGTTTTTTCTCAAATCCGGACAAATGCCTGACAGTTCAGCTGTACAAAAATTTCATTAGTAAATAACATGATGCAAGTATCGCAAGAGCATGCTTGACTTCACCTTGAGGTCAGGCTTTTCTTACATACAACCATATCCAGCAATAAAGTGATAAAAGCTGCGGCCAAATAAAAGACTTAATCCTCTATTGGCTCTCCCCATGCCAGGAATCAAAAGTGAAGACAATTCTCCGAAAACGTAAGAACTTGGAAGAAGACTGACTTTATATTGGGTTTTCAACTTGAATAGATTCTTGAAGTGTTTTTCATCTAGATGAATACTATCTCATTCCTCACAGATACAAAAATTACCTGTGTACTGCACAGGTATCATCAATGTTTTATTTCCACTTTACATCAGTCAGAGAATAGACAAGACTGAATTAATTCTTCTGATCTATATACTTTCTTATTTCAAAATCATATCTAAAAAACATCAACTCTTTGTGAATATGGTTTCAAATTTTACTGTGAAGACAGCACTTCTCTATGTCAATTTTTGCAGGTTTGGGATTTTTTCAACAAATTAAATTCTGTGAGAAAGCAGTGACAAAATTTGTATTGACAAATGACACAAACCAAATACATGTGAAGAAATGAAACCATATACAGAAGGAAAAATATTTAAACATATTTATTTTTGATTTAATAGTTTGGATCAGCCTCTAGTAAGTGAAAAATAAAGTTAGGAATAGCTGTTCACCTAAAAAACTTCCTTTTAAATTTCATGGAGATTCTCCTTATTAACAATGGAGAAGACAGATTGGTTGTTCTAAGTTGCACATTTTACAGTCCACTAAAATTCACAACAAAGAAAAAAAGACAAAGTACAAGATATTTTACTGGACACAAAAGCACCCTGCTTTCACCTTCAGTGTTGATATTTGCTAGACACATGTGCAAGATTTTCCAGTTTTCAATTATAAAACCTATTTTTTTTTTCACAAAGGAATTCTATTCACTTTTATTTTGCAGTATTTCTAAAACAATCTTTGAAAAGTTAGATTTAAAGCTAGCAGTGAGGTATTTCAATACTAAAAAAAAAACCCAACCCTGTAACAAATCAATATTCCTCTTCAGATTTGAAATTGGCCACTTAAACCTCACTTATTCCAATAACTGAAAATATCTAGACTATTTCAGGAGATATAGAAGATGCAGCAAAAATCATCCATGTAGTTTGAAAAAAAATGTATTGCCAATAGCAAAATTGTTCAGAACACTTACATAAATCTTTATCTTTGAAAAGACCTGGAGTTATCATGAAACTGAAAAATACATTTCCATATGCTCCAGTTCTAGGCAGAGGAAATATCGTTCTACTGGATATGTTAGCTCCTATAATCATGTCACTCTCTCCATAACTTGCCAAAATATAGGGTCCTTCACCGAGACCTAAGGGAAGAAAAATGAAATAGAAAAAGAAAAAAACCTCCTTACATAACATACAAAACTGAAGTCTTAGCTGACATAATATATTGCCTTAAATATTTCACCACACCTGGAATCCCATAAATTTTGAACTACAGCTCAATACCTCAAGGTATGATGCTGAAGTAGGTCTAAATCTATCTGTTCAATGAATTCCCTTATTTTCTGCTTGCTGCCCAGAATAAAACAAAGCGAGCACAAAAAAAGTATGGGTAGCTATCCTCACAAAATGGCCTGTACAAGAAAGCAATCTGGGATGCTTCTTTATGATATAAATACATGTCCTTATTTTTTTTCACATCCTTTATTTTTTTCAAAGTGTCCTTATTTCTATACTTCAAAAAATCAACAGAGCAACTTCAGTATTATTTCCCAAACAGACTTTGAAGCTACTCTAAGATCTACAAGGCAATTCCCCTCTCTCCCTGAAAAAATACAGACTTCAAATCACAAGGCTCTAACTCAATGTTTGGCAGCAGTATTGCTTAAGCAGTTGTCTAGTTCATCCTCTCCCACAAACCATTTACTTCTGCCCCCCTAGTGCCCTATTTATTATGCCATCCTAAGTGCTTCAGCAGTGAAGTGGTCCAGATGAAAAATAATGAGCTAATTTTTCCAGTCTGGTTCACCACATCATCACTCAAAATCTCATGCCAATAGAACTGTGACAACAGCTTCAGCTGGTACCACTGCCAAAACAGTGCTGGTCTAACCATGCCCCGCAGCAAAACGCTGGAACTGTTTCTGCTGGGCTGGAAAGGCTCACAGGGGTACGTCCAGATACAACAGCACCAGCCTTTGTCACTATATCCCACTGACAGAACCGAGAGCAGCTTGCTTCTGAAACCTCACCTTGTAAGTAATAAATAATAACGTGTACGTTTTGTGAAAGCTTTTAATCCTTACAGTGAAAAGACGGAACCTCTTCCCAGCCTAGGGCAGCTCCTTTCAAATATGACTCTTCCAAGAGGGAAGGAATTCTCATAAGAATGATATCTAGCTCAGAAGTTAAACACCAATTTCTGAGGAAAACTGCATGAAAATTAACTACTGTTTTTATATGGAAATGATGTTGCAGCTCATATGCACTTGAAGACCCCCAGCTTGCCACAAAATGACCACTATTAAAAAAGTGGTGAGACAATTTATCTTAAAAAGGGTCCTTATTCTGTCATTGAATGTTTATCCCTACATATTAACAGACATTTTGCCTGTGACTTGAGCAAAAGCAGAAGAGAACTGTAATTGATAAAGTTTCCATAAAGATTCAACAGTTCGACATCATGCAGAACAAAAGAGAATCAGAGGAGCCATGCTGGTCCCAAAAGGTGTTTTGCTGGCACTCAGTGGTGGAAACATGCATCCTGATCTTTAACTCTGGTAGGCAGCTAAGCACCACACAGCCGCTAACTCACTCCTCCCCCAAGAGAATCAGAGGAGAAGCACTGAAAAAGCTTGTGGGTTAAGATAAAGATAGTTTAGTAAGTTTTAAATAAACGAACCAATGAAAAAAAAAAACCAAACCCACAACAACAAAATGAAAGTGATGCAAAAAAAGCTTCTCACCACCAGTGCCCAGCTGGACCCCAAGAAAAACCAGCCCCAGCAAACATCCCCTCTCTGTTTTCGTTGCTGAGCACAACATCTTATTTTCTACAATATCCTTTCGGTCAGTTGGGGTCAGCTCTCCCAGCTGTGTCCTCTCATGACATTTTGTACCTCCTTACCCTACTCACTTGTGGGGCAGCATGAGAACCAGGAAAGGCCTTGACGCTGTGCAAGCAGTCACTAAAACATGGGTATGTTCTCCCCACTGTTTTTATCACAAATCCAAAATATATCACCATACCAACTCTATGAAGAAAATTAATGCTATCCAAGACGAAAACAGCACACCTTATGACTTTTTAACTAAGACAAAATTCCGTACTTCAAAGAAATTATAGAAAGCCAGCTATATCCAGAAAGATCTACATGCCACTATTGTAATGGGCCAGAATCCTTGAAGCAGAAAAAGTCATCTACTATATGATGGTCATTATAGGATGCAAATCATTAAAAAGGTGTAACAAAGTCACATTCACATCATTGTGTTTAGTCAGATTTTCACTATCTTGCTCCCCACAAAGCCCATGCACAGTATCTAAACATAAGAGGGATGCCACAGGAATGAAGTTCGTTAAATGAATACCACTCTCACTCTAATAAACTGTTCTTAACAGCACAATACTTACGAGTCTTGTGCATAAAATCCTGTAACCTATCAATTTCAAAATATAATAGGTCCCAGTTCTGAAATTTGCAGTACAAGCACAAGCTCACATCCTTCTAGAGCTTCTCCCTGACTGCCAAGCTATGCTGCATGGTGCATTAATCCACTCCCACATTGAACATGATGAGGCTATTAATTGAGACACTAAGGATTACTAAAATCATTCAATGCAGCTGGGCCACTGACCTTCATCCATTAAAAATAGAAGTGATGTTAAATCTACATACACCAAGTCAAAAAAAAAGTCCATCAACTAATTCAGTTGAGTTTTTAATTGAACCAGAGCAATCTCTTTTATATGAAAGAAGGAAAAGTAAAACAAAGCATTCCCTTCAAAATGAAAACCTAGAAGATAATTGCATAGTGTGACAAATGTTCATAAAATCTGAGGCTTTTTTATTTTGTCAAAAAATCATACCAAATTAACTATCAATCTGATTAATCTTAACTCAATATCATCGGAGATGCATTATATCCACATCATTCATTTTTGAAGAAAATTATTTGAATTTCCCCGTACCAAAGGCAATTAGTTCAGTAAGGTGAAAATTCAAATGGTAATAACTATGCATAACCTTCTGAGATGCACACTAATATGTCAGTATTTGAATTCCTTACTAGTGTATCTTTGTCTGTTTATATTTATATAGGACAAATCTCAAATAATACATGGGATATTGCACAGAAAACCAGTATTTTAGATATCCTTAGCAGAACAGAAAGGAAGAAAAAATCAGTATAATGACATAATAATAAATAGACAAGGAATATGTCGCAAACTGGCATACAATACTCCAGGCAGCTCATACAAGTCATCTCTCCTTTCTAATGGGTTTGAAGGTTCAGTGAGCTCAAGGGATTGTGACTATGCAACCCTACCCTAGGGAACAGGGAGAATGGAAAACAGATAACCTCCAGCACTGCTGCAGCTGACAGAGATCCTTCTCAGCACAAGCTCTGAAGGCTTTTATTTGCAATGTGCACTGTATCATGTTTCATCTGAGATGCCAGATGTGTTGTTTTGCTTACAACTACCATGTTTGTTTCCATGCCACCACTGTCCCTGGACATAGAGCAGAAATGCACGTGGGAACTTGCTTTGTTAACTTGTTGAACTCATTAAAGTCACATAATCAAATCAGGAGCACAAACAAAATATTCTGACCTGTGAAAGACAGAAATTGCCAAACTATATTTTCTTTCAAGGTTAGTCTGAGTGAACTGATATAAGAAAAGAACCTTTTGGGAAATTGTTTTTAAGAAAGAAACAGAATAAGTGAGGGTGAGAGAGAGAAATATCTCCAAATAGCATCATGAAGAAAGAAAGATGATAGAACAGTTCGTCAAAGATGCTTTCCATGTTCTAGAGTGGTCAATGCGGGGAATTATTTGCAACTAAATGCTTTATAAAAATTGATTACACTTTGAAACCAGAGAGTACAGATTTGTTTCTAGCACACAGCTAGCTGGTATGCTAGAAAACATGAAGGTAAGTGTATTCAGCAAGGTGTATAAATATAAGCATGAATCAAAGACAGTAATATCAAATACTACATACCTTGATTGTAATATTCGCAGTCATAAGCTAAAAGAAAAAGAAAACAAGCACATTACTATTACAAAGTAACAACAGAATCTAGGCATATTTGCATTCTAAAAATGTAAAATTCACTTTCTTCAGAGGATGTTTCACTTCCCATAACATTTTTCAGTCAATGACTTTATTTTCTTGAGCTTTTATTCAGTGGCATACAGCTGCATTTAACCAGATGTGCCAGAACCACAGACCTGAAGCATGAACTCTTCTACAGCACGTAACCCTTCTGGCTGTGAATGAAAAGTAGAACAGACCAAATCCCTTTCCAGCCCTACACAAAACTCTGCATAAAGCAAACGTGGGTGTATAAGACTATCAGCTAACACATAGACAGCTTCAAAAACATGAAGTACATTTATTATCCATCTGCTTCTGTCATATTTGTGTTATTAGGCAGAAGAAGGCTTACAGAGACCTTAAGGAAGATGAGCTCCGGTGCGAGGTCAGCCCAGGTACATACCACAGAGAGAAGGAGATCGCCAGTGAATCGCTGCTCCTTGCTGGCAGCACTTGTGAGCATAAGCTGCAATACTGGTACACAAGCACTCGCAGTCCCCACCAAGGTTGCAGTTGCACGTATCTGTGTGACAATTTTTGACAAAAGAAGTCACATCAATCTAGGAAAAGAGAAAAAAAAAAACAACAACAAAACAAGAGGGTTGATAACTTAATTGCAGTACAAAATCCTGTTGCACCATTTTCAGCAGAAGTGCTATCTCTTGACTGACCAAAAGAATTTAACACAAAAATAAGGTATTTTCTAAGATTTGGGTACATTCCTGTACAAAAAGTACACTTTTGATTGATCAGCTTGTACTTACATTATGGGCCAAGAGAAAATTTCAATTGGTGACTATGTGTTCACACACTTGATGTTCACTGATTTTGTAGAGTATATTGAAGCTGACAGTTCTGTTTTTATAAGGCAAACACTGCCATCTATAGTCATCTATAGTTCTGCATGAATAACAACAAATGCAGAGCTGCAGCTCTAATTATCAAGTAATTAAAGTAATAATTTGCAAAGGGGGTTTTGGTCAGGGAAAGAAGGCTTGAGTACACTGCTGACATTTTGCAGAAAATATTTCTCCACTTAGCGGGATTTTAATATACTTTGCCCACAAACCTTCATTAGATGAGAAGCCCAGGTCCTCACTCTAAAATCCTGCCACATCATTTACATGATACATTGTTTCTTGGGTTTAAATGTACTCTTTTTTGCAATGTTTCCTAAACAATGTTCTTACTCCACACACAGAACGTTTAAAGCAATGCTTTTCTTCAGTTTAGACTCTGGTCCAGCTCAGTTGTGGAGCACTCAAATGGCACACATCAGATTACAGAAATACCACCACAGTAACAAAGCAGCACTTCTCTGACATAAAGACATCTTCTCAGTTGGCAGTTGCTAGAAGCTGGCAGCGATCTGAAGACTGTTTTTCTGCCTCCTTTGGAGAGAGATGCTTTCACCCTCTTTTCTTATTTTGAAAACAGAGATACTGCTGGGGTAGGGGCACCAGCATTAGCTCCACTGAAAATGGCTGCAATAGCTTCACAGGAACCATCAACCAGCAGATTGGCTCCAAAGAGCACAGCCCAGCAGATTGGCTCCAAAGAGCACAGCCTCTCATGTATGCAGGACACCCTCTCTCCATGGCTCAGCAACACCCTGATGTTGTGACAAACTGGCAGCCTCAGGTCAAAGTTCCAGCTGAGTTCAGGATTTATGAGGAAGATCTTTTTTTTATGCAAGTGTCAAGGCTCCTCAGCCCCCACTGAGTTCAGTGTTTTGCTGGGCAACTGCAGTCCATCAGTCACTGCTAACTAGAGCTGCAAGATTTTGTCTCCCTGAAAACAGGGGTTTCCAGCTTCAGTTGAACTTCAAGGCCACTTGTCCCACAGGCAGGAGCTTACCTCCATGTACAGCAAGATCTTCCACCACCTGCACAGCAGGAGCAACTGGAAGAGGAGTGCTCCAAGCATATCCTCAAACCCACACCTACATATCCTGTTCCTTCTGTGCATCCTGTGTCATTCTCTGCTTGAGAATTTTCCCTTGGCACCCAGTACACCACCCATGGAGCCAGCAGTCAGTTGCAGATATCCTTGATAGGAGGTCAGTTTACATTTCGTTTGTAAGAGCTGTATTTTCATATGCTGATGAATAGGTTGTAAAAACACCTGAAAGATGTTTGCTTTCCAGGCTGTCCCATGAAAGATGGATATGTGCATGTGAAAATATCTGACTACTAATTAAATGAGGTGTTTTGCACCTGATGTGCATTTTTTAACATAATTATGCTAAACTTTTGGCATAATGTTTGCAAATTTTGATCACAACATAGGTAAGATACAGAAAATGAATGTTCAAGAGAAAACGTATTTCTTTTTGAGTTATAATAACACAGCTCCTTAAAAACTCTCAAAAGTTCCATTTTTATTTATTACTTTCCACTTTGAAAATACACTCATCACTATGTTCTCAGGCACATGCTCAAAAAATTCTTTACATAGTAACTAAAGTCAACATGAATAAATCTCTTGGGTTAAGCTACTGCAACCTCCTCCTCAGGCAAATTCCTAACCATGTTGATATCAAACTTCAGTCCTGAAAGTCAGGAGGTTCAGCTGGGACATCTAATGATCTCATTTAGTATTAATAGTCATAAAGAAAGTAAGAGTCTGAGACAAAATGTTGCAGTGGGTCTTGCTCGCACAGGTGTAAATAAAGCACCTCTGATAATTAAAGACCTTTGGGAAACTAAAATCAGAAATAGAAAAAAACTGTATAGAGCATATCTTGAATTCATAAAGGATGGACTAAAATGGAATAAAAGATTCCCACACAAGCTATTGTTGTTCTCATATTGTCTAGACTGAATTTATGAACATTCTTACAATTCAAGTCCCAGGCTGAGACAGGTATTAGGGAAAAAAAAGACACCAAACCTTACAGTTCTGATAAAATGCAGATGATAAGCTGTCAGCCAATTAAAAATATTGATAGCTCTGAAGCTGAAATCTCACTCTCTCAGATTTCTTTCTGTATTGGGCAGGACCAATACATACCAATAAAACCATCTGAGGTAAGCCGTAGGGACATTACACAAACACTTATTTTAGAATACTGCAGTATATACAAAAGTCTTAAAATTTAGTTACCTATATAAATAAAGCATAAATAAAAAACCTAAAGAGAACAGACCCTTGATTATCCAGTCTACTAACTCATGGCTTCCAGTTATCACTATTATGTTTAGGCTCCAGTCTTGAAAGGAACAAGGAGCTCTGCACAAACATAGCCCACCCACACAGAGATACTTGCAGGGTTCTACTCTGTATCCTCCACAGGATTCAGACTGAGGGGAAAGGCAAGAGGAAATTAGTTACTGAAACTTTAACATTTTCCTACATGAGAGTATGTCCTGGATATTTAATAAACTTACCATATTGCGGCAAGGTGCAAAAACATCACTGTATAAAATTGAGCATTCCTTTTTGGCATAAGGGAACTTGCTCTGATGTACCTCACATGGTCTTAGTGTTTCATTTGGGCTCTTGCACTTAAAAAAAAGCAAAAACACCACAAATGTTTTATACAAAGGTGTGTTTATCAGGGACTCGGGTACATTAAAGTATCATATAATTCAATACCTGTATACTGAGAAAATAAAAATAAAACATAAAAGCTATCTTCTTCACCTTCTCTTTTCTCTGATTTGTTGTTATAATTGAAAACATTTGCACAAGAAAAAAAAAAAATCTTTGTTTTGTTCTGAAGTACTAAAATGTTCGTGCTGTCTGTTCAGTGCATAAAGACAAAATGCTTTCTTTGTGACACATTGTAATCATTACCAGAGCAACCAACTGTAACATCACAAACAAATACATGGTCCAAATCCACGCCTGGTGGTGTTGCACTGACTTTAAATGGAGCCACACTACTAATGGCTTTAGCTCTGTAAGTTCAAATAAAGAAGCAGTGGTAGGAAGAGAGCAACCCATAAAAATAAATAGTCAAAGATCATTGTGATAACTCATCAAATGGCTGAGATACAACTCCCTCAAAGTCTCTCTTCAAGAAATACAACAAATGAACAGAAAAATATAAAAAGATGACACAGCTCAGAAAACACAAGTTCATCCAAAACCATACTCTCAGCCAGGGAGGGAATAACGATGGATCCGTAGGCAACACTGAGGTGTTCCAATGCAGCCTCAGCTACAAAATAGTCACCCACCTACACTACCCTCCTGTACGGATGCTCAGATGCTGCCATGGGGGGATCTGCTGCCACTCCCAAGAGGAAGAAACCCTGGAAGCATCACATGCTTCACAGTGCCAATGCAAGCACATTTGCCAGTAGCAGTGTCGGGTTCCAGGCCTCCAGCTATCAAATACTCTTTTGTAGTATTCAGATTTTTCAGAAAAGATGACTAGGATACATCTCTATGAAGGCCAAAGGTCCTTTCTGAAAAAATCCCCAATGCCTACTGTGGAGGCAGATGAAGCATCAAGTCTAGCTGCCTTCGAGGCCAATACTAAACTCAGATCCTGAGTGCTCTGGCAGCTACAGAGATCAGAAGATTATACGAGATTTTACAAATAAAAAATATATAAAAAACATATATAAATATATATATATATATGAGACCACGAAAAGGTAGCTGCAAATTTGGGCTTCATAAGCAAAGGTCGTAACATCCAAGAAGTTAATGTGCTATGCAAACACTACACACTCTTTTAAAGCAGCCACTGAACTGATAGGATTGGAAAAGAAAAATTCATACACTTCATACAATTTAAACATTTCTCTATATACCACGTTCTAGATGACCAGCATAACAACCAACACTACACATTTGCCTTGCTTCCTTACACAATTTAAACATTTTATGTAGAGTAAAATAGATCCAAAGGGGGATATTGAGGGAGAGAAGCTTCAAAATCTTTACTGCAAAGCAGGGTAGGTATTTGTATTCTTTCATTAGGTGAGAGACTTTGGTTCAATTTCTTGATGTGAGTCAAGGCGAGAACAGATTAAAAAATGGTTCTCACAGACATCCTAAAAGGGTGCTTTACAAATATTGATTTTTCAGGAGGTTCACAAGGCTATAAAACCTTACATCTTCTCAGCTCAATTTATGAAATACCTATTCTCCAGTGTTATAAAACACAGTTGTGGTCATCTACTCTACAGTTTCTTCCCTTCTCAGAAACCAAGTTTCCATACTGGGTTGTGCTTGTTGCTGTTCTGAGCCTTTTTTGTCTCACCCTTTCACCACTGCTGCTTCGTCAGTTTGTTCTCTGTTTACAAACTGCAATTGAAAGAAAAATCACCAATTCATTTTCATATTCAGAAGGAAACTTTTGTCCAGACATTTTTTCCAGTGTTCAAATTCTATTTACTTTCAATATCCTGATGCCTCCAATACCAGAGAAATTATATTGTTTTTAAAATTGGGCTGAGTCCAAAATATCAGAAGCAATGTATCTAACCTTGTAGAAAATTGATAACCAGATACTTACATAGGGAAAAATACATTCTTCCTTAAAGAGACTGCTTGGTTTAATTTAAATTCAGTATATGTTTACTATGATCTAAGACATTATTGACACATTTCCCATTTACCGATGTAAAAATTAAAGTGTCCTCCTATATACTGACCACGAGTTTAGAAGATCCCTGTACATCATGTGCTCATAGTGTGTTCATTTATAAATTAAATATATCATCCTTTTTTTTCTAAATTTTTACTGGACATGGACTTACCTGTCCTAATACCCAGCTGTCTCCAAACACCTGTGCATTTCTCACCTCCATGTTGTTTGATGTAGTCAGATCATTTGAAGTATATTTGTCAAAATTCCCACACAAACCTGCCAGTTTACCCTAAAAGAGACGGATTTTCAATAATTAGTGCAAATTCAGTAATGAGTACAAATTACATACACGAAATAAAGTATTCTTAAAATGAAAAAGGTGAATGCAACTCTTATTCTTTGAAAATATTCGACACTCAGAATATGCTTACAGATCCATATTGCAAATAAATTTAAATACTAATTTATGTTTTCCTATTTTCCTTCCTGTTTTCCATGACCTGTTCTTACTGTCTGCCTGTGAAAAAGGACTAGAATCTAGTTATATATTTTTCTGAAAGCTTGGTAGTGCATCCAGACCAAAAATCAAAAACTCAGGTGAATTACCTCATGATTGTGAAGCCTGACTAGTTGTTGTCATTAAAACTTGCTGCCTCTAATTTTAGCTCACAATAGCAAGGATATTTGTAACCGTAGTTACAAAAGACAGAGCTGCAACTTTCTTTGTGTCAAGACATGGGCTGCTGATAGAAAAAAAAAAAGTATATATACATGCATATGCATATACATCCATAGAGAGAAAGAGATTTCTGCACAACAGGAAAATACAGAGTTGGATTTCTAGGGTGCTGTGGCTCACTCTAATGAATTCTTTTTCATTAAGATATGCTGCAGACATTATCATACTGAATTGAAGCCTCTGGAAAAAAACAGGCATTGGAAATAGAAAGAGCTTGAAGTATTTGTGTCCCTGCACGCAACCTGTAGAACTCAGCAACATGCAAGCTTACTCAAAACCAGAATTTTTTTTCACACTGTGTATTGATGGCTGATAAATCAGCTTGTACGTGAATTAAACATTTTGTGGTGTACTGGTTTGAGTTAGAAAAGAAATAATGCTATTCTGTGATTTTACTTTTCATCTCAGTCTCTTCTAACTAACAGCACTTTCTGAAGTTAGCGGCAGATCTTTGCAGGCAGTGTCTGCTTCTAGTAGTGATAATGCTCGATGTTGACTGAGCTGCAGAGACACCAAGGCAGATGATGAACGCAACAGGGAAGAGCAACTGGCAGGAGAAGGAGCCTCACATTTCTTCCTGCATCATGGGTGAATCCTGTCACAGTATACTTATTAGATTTAAATGTCAGTTTTTATCTAGATCCTTTCCTGTATCTCATCTTTGTAATTTAAACCCAAAATGCCACTCCATCTGTTCATCTTAGCAGCCTCTACTGCATCTCAGAGTGGAGTTCCATCACCAGCCTAATCCAATCTGTGCTACAAACCTGCTGCCTTCCACGTCACTAAATGTGGCAGCTTCTTTTCCATTGGCTTCAACAATTATGAAAACACGCAGTGAACTGCGTAATCCCCTCTTCCCACCCCCAAAGTAACTTTGAGTCAGAGCTAAATCACTACATATCTGCAAGGCTGCGATGTCTGGAGCAACAGAGTAAACATGCAAGTAGGAGCCACCATATCTCTCCAGGAATCCAGCCATTAAATCACATTCACTGTCTCTTCCTACCTGGGAAATGCTAGCAGCTGAACACCACGATAAACAGCTATATCACTGGGAAAGTTAGGCATGAAGAAAAGACAATGTCAGTTATTCAATAAGAGATCACATTAGCAACACAGAGAGCTACACAAAATCTCAGCTTTTTATTTTCACTCACCTTCCATCGAGGTCCAACTTTAATATGCATCATTGTCTTCTTATCCCACAGAATTGTAATGTCCTGTTCTGGAAAGTGTATCACAGTATAATATCCAGCCTTCCAAAGCTGATAGTTAGATTTGTTTTCCTGTGCCCTGAAGGTTTTCTGACAGAAATGAATATTTATTAAGGTCTAGTAATTCTACCAAGGTATGCAGCCAATTAATAACAAAGTGTATATTGAAGTATACTTTGTCTTTAGCACATAGCTGGACCAATAATATTACTAGAAATGTTCAACACTTTGACATTTTGTCTTTTCAATCATTGAAGTTTGCTTTGATTTTGTACTTTGTTTTCCCTTGCAAAACCAAGTAGAGAAAAAAACCATAAATGCCAGTATGTTTTGGCTGCTTGTGGCTTTTCAGCAGTCTTCTTTGTAGGAGAAATAGAACTTGGCGGGGTAGGGGGAAGGTTTTCCCTGGGACCTGCTCCTTTATCCAGGCCTAGGCACTTGTGTTATCTTAACTCAGACTGTAAGATGTTTTCCAAAAACATGCTCCTTTACAGTTGTAACTTTACAATGCTTATCTTAAAGGGCAACCCAAAAAGGAAAGAAAATAACTAACCTGCTTCTCAGAAGGTTCACTAAAATAAATCTCCGTGTCCCCAACAGTGATGAAAACATTCTTTGAGCAAACAATATCATTGTCAAAGCACTTTTTGTTGTGAGCAATTATAGATACATTTGAGTTATCTGTGCTCTGCAAGATGAAGAAATAATTTTAATTACAGATTCAATTGCATTTCACTCCTGCAGATTATCCATCTTCACAAAAAGATAGATACCAGTATTTACACATCTTTGAAATTAAATTTAAGAAAATTACCAAACAAGGAAATGCATTTTCAAATTCACAGCTGAACCCACAACCAGTTCAAACTTTGGAGTTAAACACAAAGAGCCATTAAATTCAGCTATAAGTCCTCTTTCTGAGGACTTCACAGACTCAGAGGATCAGCTTACCCCAAAAATAAGTCTGGTTAAGCTTTTAAAATGTGCTCATATGTAGAATCCAATATTTACTGCGTAGTATGGTTGTCAAAATTGAGACATGCTATAAAAAGATCTTTATTTTTAAACCAAGGTACATGAGATCAAGCTGTTTTCATATTTTTAAAGCCAAGAAATCTACCATCTGTGAGTAGTAGAACAATTTTTGTACCACCACCCCTCAAAATTCACAAAACCATGAGTCATACTCAATGTTATTGGAGAGGGTAAAGGTTTCTGCTGATATTTTTATTTGTGTTTTTTTCTTTAACATTTAGAAAATTTGTCTACTATGTTCTTTTTTGATTTGCTGGTGGTTTATTACCCAAAATTCAAATTTACTCTCTTCCCAATCCCCTACCTGTTGGCTCTCCAGCTTGTAAATTAATTTTACAGTCTAGGCACATAAATCACTTTTGCACCTTGACTCAACATGTCTGTTTATTCACCTACAGCTTCTGTGGTTCTTCTGTACTCTGAGGGAAACACACATGGACCTTGTAATTCCCCATGCTAGGACTGGTACTGAAACAAAGGGGACCAGCTATATTTTCGGAGTCGATAACCCTACCACAAACAAATATAAAGCTGAGTTACTATTATTATTTCTTATTTTAATTTGCCTTTTAATTCATTTCTGTACCAATCCTTGCAAGTCAACAAGAAACTGTAACTATAGAAAAGACTTGAGAGAGTTAACTTCATGCCATTAATCATAGAATCACAGAATGTTAGGGGTTGGAAGGGACCTCTAGAGATCGTCTAGTCCAACCCTCCTGTCAAAACAGGAAGACCTAAGGCAGGCTACACAGGAACGCATCCAGTAGGGTTTTGAAAGTCTCCAGAGAAGGAGAGAGAGAAAATAACAGTGCTTCTGAATCCATTTCAATTTTTTATCAAATTGAGTCCTACAGTCATTACAGAGCTGAGACAGGAATGAAATAAAAATCTCGAGGTGGCAAGCTATATATTTCACCTGCTAAGTCATCCAGTTTTACGTGAGGCACCTTGGCAGCGCTGGAAACAAAAAGATGCTTAAGCTTCTCCTCTTATTCCCACTGTCCTTTAAACACTCTCTGAAACTATAACTGGCTGAAACTAACTGTGGGTGCTAATGGGCACAGTAGCAAGATGGGAATGGTGGCTTTCAGCAGTTCCCCAGTCTAGGAACTCCTCTGGGCTCCCAGCAATGCTCCTGGAGAGGTCCCCTTGGCCTTGGTTTGTGTCTACAGCATCTCTCCCCAGAGCTTTGCTCCCTCTCTTGGTCAGTGTACTCCTGAAAGGTGCTGAGTAAGTACTCCGAACTATTCCTCACCTGACTCACATTTGTACTTTTATTTGCTCTGTGCTCATTAAAATTCAAGATTAAAAAACATTATCAGTCATTTTTCCTCACCAGTGGGAAACATTGCATGGAGAAAATGACTGCTACACAAAGTAGATTTTTTAGTTTTTCCTCCTTAATAAAAGTCACGGAGAACCAAACTGTGTAAAGAACATTTTCAATTTAAAATTTAATTTAAAAAAAATAAAAAATCCAACAAAACAAACAAACAAAAAAACCAAACCAAACCAAAACAAACAAACCACAACAAACCAAGCAAAAAAACCCAATCCTAGATGATGGGCATAAGGCGTTTTTGTTGCCTCATAGAGGAGGTGCTACAGCTTTGCTGCCCTTAGCCTAGCAGGGCCTGCAAGCCAGAGGATGCTGTTACTTGGCATAGAAAACACTCTACAGCAAGCATGAGCAAATGCAATGAACATAAGGTACTGGAGACTGCCTGCCAGCTTTATGTTACCGTAATGCCAGGGTTTAGGCAAGAAGTGGTAGATGTTTGCAATTAGTTTGAAAGACAACAGTTAAGGTGGGTAAATTTAGCTGCTAGTGGTAAGGGAGTGTAGGAAACCAGCTCCTCAGGATTTAGCAGACAAATTCAGTTTAAAAGTTCTGAAAGCTTCAGGGTAAAGCAAAGTTCATCTGTTCTGTTCTGCTGTAAAGTTGTTTTAGGTTGCACTCAGAATAAAATTGGCCACTACCTTTTTGGGAAATACACTGTTTTAATTAAGCCAGGCTTGCTGCTGGAGTCAGTCCAGTAATTATTCCCCTCCAAGCCAGATAACAGCCCAGAGCATTTTTTGATTTATTGGAGGTGATGTGGTAAATTAAAAAGGAGACAAACTCATTAGTTCGGTAGATAGGATGCAAGCTGATACATTCTGTGCTGGCCAAATGAAAAGTGAGCAAGGAAGCTACCTCCCCACCATGAGCCCGTTCAGAAAAGGACTTTGCTTCTAGTCTGTGGGTCAGTTTGATGCCTAGGACATTGTGGGCTGTTTTCACTGCAGAGCTCATTCCTCTTCAGTTAGCTTAGCCTCAGCAAAAGGGGACACTCTGAGTTAATAGGGCAGCAATGTCTTCACTGTAAGAAAAGAGATGAAGGGCTTTATTTTAAATAAGGATAGTTAATTCAGGCTAATTATCCCACAGTACAAAATACACCTTTTTTGGCAATGAAGACAAGTTCTTGGAGCAGCCGTGGGTAGTTGTACTAACTATGTAATTGAAGCTGCTGCCTGTGTCTTCTGACAGCCCAGGCCAATCCCTTCAGCTGAACAGCATCAACAGACTCAAGTCAGAAGTTTTTGTGTATGGTTGGGATTTGAGCCAAGGGCAAAAGTTGAGTTCTATTTCAACTTAACTCTGTAGCAGAGAGTGCAGAGCCTGGAGGCAGGGAGTGTTTTGCTGACCAAAGCCAGAACAGGGAGTCCTGAAGACATGTGAAGTACTTCCTTACTTGTAGGACTGCAAATTAGTGCTAAATTACTAGAAACTATGCAGGATGGCAACGCAGAGAGACAGTGGTGGTTCAGTAGAGCTATGAGTAAACCAAACATTTAAGAAAAAGGGCTTTGTGTTAAATTCTGAATCTTCTGTGCTTTCTCTCTAATTAAATCTTAGATCATCACGATGGGATCATGTTTTAATGCTTGTATAAGGCAGTGAGATCTCAGGCAAATCTCGATAGCTCTTCCGAACTGCGATAGTAAAAATTATAATGACCAAGCGTTATCTCTTTAATCTGCACTGGATCCACACAGATATGAAAACAAGCTTTTGTCACTGCTGCTGATGTCTGAGTAGACACTAGGAGCAGATCTAATGAATAACAAGGTGGAAGGTTTTGTTGGTTTTCTTTTTTTTCCTGCACAGTCTCTTTCCAAAGCAGAGCTCCTCTTTACCTTTTTAGGTAAAATGTACCCAACAGAGGATGTACTACAGTTCATCATGTGAAACCTACTTATGCTGACAGAAACTAGAAATAAAATGGTTTTCCCACTGCAAGAGTATCTTCCCACGTAAATTACCATATCCAGTCTGTTCCAACTTAATATCAGTTTCTTTGTGATAACATGGAGTTGCCAAGCAACAGGGAAGACAGAGTCACAGCTCCGGGCAGTCAGTCAAAAGCTCATTGTCAGTTCTGCTTCTCAGGACATTCTTTTTCTAAACTTCACTGCACTTTTTTTCCATATTTCTTTCTAGCTGAAAAAGCAAAGCACTGCCTTTTTTTTTTTTTTTTTTCTTTCTCCTTAGTGGTGCTTGGGAATGGTAGGGTTTATTTTTGTTAAAAACTTTCTATTTCAATATCCCCTAAGACATTTTCTACCGCTATCAACCAGTATCAACACTGTGCAGTGTGCTTACATAGTCAAAATGCAGCCTGGAAGAAGACAATTTAAAAGTGGCTATATTTATCTTCTTTGAGAGTTTCATTAAAATCTCTCTAACTTTTCAGTGCAAAGACTCGTTCATTTTTTTGTTTTGTTCCCTACAATACACTAACTTGCAAACTAGGGTGGCCGTAAAAGCATCTAGGGACACAGTAGGAACTGGATAGAGATAGATTAATCCTACTTCCCTTTTGTTTTAATGATTCTTTAGTGGTTTTCCTATACAGCCACATGCACAAACAAATGCAAAAATACGGAGAAAACAAAAAAAGTAGATTAAAATGTAGAATTTGCTTTCCCTTTCCTATACATTTTCAGAGAGATACCATTAGCTCTGCTCAGATTTAACCTTACAGGAAATTTTGTGGATTAGTTTGGTGGATGTTTACTGAGCTCTGAGTTTCTTCTGAAGGAATTTAACATTTGAAACTATTACTTCTAGTGAGCTTGATCCTAGAATTAAATCATTTTAGCCCACATTTAGCGGGCATTTAGGCATAAATATTTAAGTGTTTTTGTAGAGCAGAAAAACACCTTGGCACCTGACATGATCTTTCTGTGTTAGTTTTTTGCATGGCTTTTTACAGGAGGGTTGATGTCAAGATAATCAGAAAAAAAAAAAATAATTATGCAAAATTAATTCACAATTTACACCAAGAAGCATCCCCTATTGGAAGGCTTCTTTAGTTTTGCTGGTATAACAATTTCTTCTATAACTTTTCAGAATTATCCATTCTGTGTAACTTTATTTAATCCCTGCTTTTGCATTTTATACAAATTTTTATTGTCAAATGCTTTTCTCCATAGTGAGTCAAACATGGAGCAATATTCTGTGGAGTCAGCAGATGGCACTGATAGACACAGTCTCAGTTTGGGAAGACAGTATTATAGGAAAGACAGTAGGTGATCCTTTTACAGAAGAGAGAAAAGGAATAATAATAGTATTTATTTTCCCACTGTATTTCTAAACAAATATTTAAAACCACATCTAGGAACTAGGAGCCTAAGAGCTAAATTGGTCATGCATACATATGCACGTACTCTTTTCCTCAGCATCTTCTACAGAGCTGTAGATTGTAATTATTTTCTCTTAAAATATGGCAAAGAAACTTGCAATACACCTATAAGCTATGACTCATTTCTAGCATTGTAGCACAGTGAGTAGAAATGGAGAAGAGCAACATGACTGACTAAATTCACTGATGCAAATTCAAAGGGAGTGAGATTATTTCAGCTACTGACTCACCCTCAAACAACTTCCAGATGTCTGCTAATGCATCCATAACTCCTTCATGTTTCTTTGAAAGTAACTTCCCAAAAGGATACACCTCAGACAGAATAAACTCTCAACAATTCTTGAGAAATATGCATTACAATTATCTGTGTGTATCTGTACAAGCAGCAAGAAAAGTAAATCCTTATATCGTATTTTCTTTATTATACATACTTTTTTGGTAGTGGATTTTATAGCAATATAGAGTTGTTGGGTGATCTGAGGTTTTGTCAACAGTATTTTTAGAATCCAAATATATTTTTTTAAGTCTACTGCTAATAATTAAAAGGACATGACATGGAATATTTTACTTGATATACTTCAAAACCTTATTCTAAGCCAGAATTTCTTAACTTTGAAAAGGTTGGTTAATCAGATAGAGATCACTTGAAAGGTTTTGGTTTTCTTTTGTGTACTTTAAGAGAACTATATTGAAAGGTTTGGGAAAAGATCATGTAAAGCAGATTTTCTTTTGTTTCATTTACTTAACTTTGCCTGCTTGTGTATCAGATTTGGCTTTTGCACAGCTCACATTACTCCAATCCCTTTCTAATTAAAAATGAGATATTCTGAAGATTAAGGATTTGGGAATGTTCAAATATTTGTTTCCAAGTGACACATTCTGCAACATGAGCTATTCTGAATCACAAATCAGCAGCATAGTTGATGTGTTAAATATCTAAACAAGTATTTATGAGACACCTACTGGTACTGTTTTATTAATAAGAGCATGATAAATATCAATATTTTATCATTGTTGGTTGTAATGATAAAGCACAACATAACAGGGGGAAAAACATAGCAAGATACAGTGGCGACAAATTTGCCTTTTCTGAGCTCCAGCAAGTGATGTCAGGAGCTGGAACTTGCACAGTACTTTTATTTTTTTTAAATATAACACATTAAATGCTTTCATTTACACTGCTGAAGTTTAGTCTCTGTGCATTCAGAAACAAAACTACTCATATCCTGACCTAAATCAGAGTAAATTTAATTCACAATCCTCATAGCTCACCGACAACACCCAGAGTCAGATGCCACAAACGGCTAAGCAGCATCTACAGGTGACTTGCCTGAGCATCCTCCCACTTCACACACAGCAAACATCTTTCATTTTGCTGCTGCCAACATACTGTGCAGCTTTCTCAAACAGCAGTACACACTGTTGGTTTTCACTCATCTTTTACTGCTGTGTCAGTAGAAGATGGGCATCAACAGTCCACAACACTATACCCACCAGAGGTGAGCCAACTCAGGCAGTCATTCTTACAGTGAACTGTCTTTTCAGGCAGCCATGAGATTATAACATTTTAGTCAGTACAGCCAAAGGGTTGTTGGATGCTGAACATTAACCTGAATGAAGAAATTCAAGGTGAAAAGGTCACTTTCTTCAAGCTGTGTGGTCGCTAAATGGCAAGGTCCTCAGAAAGAGGATCCAACTTCTGAGTCACACCATAAACACATCGCCTCCAAATTGCCATTCTCATGGCAAGAAACTTTTCCCCAAGCCTTTCCTGGAAGCCCTCCATGCTAATCTGCACAAATTGAAAGAAATCTTCCCTTTGTTGAAGGGTAAAAGTGATTCATTCACGGCATAATTTAATGGTCTGGAGAATCAGGTGGTGGAGACCGAAAGGCATGTAGAGGTAATTGAGTCTGAAATCATTGATCTGGAGAAAATGGAACCAGAGCATAAATCCATTGCCAGCTGTAATCAAATCTTTTGCTCACAGAAAGGGTAGAACAAATGGAAAAACAGGTACAAGCCAACGTTATCTGAGCACGGTGTTTCCCATCTGAAGACAAAGATGGAAACGGATGACTCCCACAGGGAGCTCGCTACTGACCCTTACAGGACTTCCAGGGAACCAGAAAAAAAAAGGGCATCCAGAAAGGTTTCCTCTGAAACCATGAGGACTGATGAAAAACAAACTGTTGGTATTCTGTGCAACTACAGCAGGGCGAATTATTCACAGTAAATATTTTCACCGAAAAGTAGTCTCTCTTTTTTTTGGACACAGATTTGCATGCAAACTGTCAAGAAACACATAATTATTTCTACACAGCTACCAGTGCTATAAATTATTTGACAAGTCGCTTAGGTGGACATATTTTGGGACATTACTTACTCAGGAAGCTATTTGCTGTAATGTGGCTTTGAGGATTAGATATGTTACTTAAAAAATTAAAGGCATTCTGATCGAAAACCCACGTTACAGTTCCACAAATAGAAGAAAATTACTTTTGGAGTCAATTTTCCAATTTAAAACATTTGTAATTTCAAATTCAAGATTTTTTTACTTTCCCATTAAAATCTTCAGCATCTATTAAAAGTAAATACTGGTTTTAACTATGAACAGTCGGCTTGACAATGTTGGTTAACCATGTATCTGCAGCTTTAGTCCTTCATTGGACGACTAACAGCAAGCAGAATGTATTAATTTACAAACAAGCTACAAGAGAGACCATGCAAAATACTATGTCATTCTATAGGTTTGCCAGCTTCCTGATCTACAGGCTGCCTATCTGGCACAAATGATGTCCAAAAAAGCCACATAAAAAATTCAGATATTCAATAAGGTGAAATGGGATAAAAGCTACTTCTGCCTCCTCAGATGTGATGAGTAATTGAAGAATTGTTGCTTTTTGTGTGACAGCTTCATCTTATGCCCAGTCATCATTTAACAAACTTACCAATCAAGATAAATATACCAGCAAGTAATGAGTAAAAGATGACGCATCAACCAATTTCTCTATTAAGCACTCTAATAAAAGCATCAGAAACTAAGAGCTTTGAACTTGCTTCAAGTTACAGAAGAAGGGGTATGCAAGAAAAGAGCTCCCTTGCTCTACTCCCCAAGGCAGACAAGGTATCTAACTCTGGGGAGTGCTCATCAATAGGATAATCATTTGGGAAACTGTTGTGCTGGTTCACCAGATCATGCATGTTTTGTTAAATAAACCTCTGCCTTATCAAATGGGCTCTTACGTGGTGCCTCCTGACCCAAAAGAGTTACATCTGCACTTCTATTTGGCATAACAGTTCAATTATTTGATCAAATATCTGGTTGTTGCTTTCATAATCCTCCAACACACTAAATCTGGTAATAACTTTGGTTTTAAAAGAGCCTTCATTGTTTCATCAAAAAGATTAAAAAGGTGACTTGAAAATGGCCAAACCCCCAATGTCAGATGCAAAGAAGTGAAAATATTTTTATCGTATAATTTAAAATATATTTTTATCATATAATTTAAAGTATCGTATAATTTAAAGTCCTGCATCTGGGTCGGGACAATCGCAAGCACAAATATAGGTTGGGTAATGAGTGGAATGAGAGCTGACACGTGGAGAAAGACTTGGGAGTGCTGATTGATTAAAAGCTTATGACCCATCAACATGCGAGTGCCGCCCAGAAAGCCAACTGTATCCTGCAATGTATCAAGAGAAGCGTGGCCAGCAAGCCAAGGGAGGTGATTCTGCTCGTCTGCTCTGCTCTTGTGAGACTCTACCTGGAGTACTGCATCCAGCTCTGGAGCCCCCAGTACAAGAGGCACATGGACCTATTGGAGCAGATCCAGAGGAGGGCCACAAAGATGATCAAAGGGCTGGAGCACCTTTCCTAGAAGGACAGACTGAGAGAGTTTGGGTTGTTCAGACTGGAGAAGGGAAGGCTTCAGGGAGACCTTATTGCAGCCTTACAGTCTCTGAAGGGGGCCTACAGGAAGGCTGGAGAGGGACATTTTTTTTACAAAGGCCTGTTGTGATAAGACAAGGGGTAATGGCTTTAAACTGGAAGGGGGTAGATTCAGATTAGAATTTAGGAAGAAGTTTTCCACTATGAGGGTGGTGAGAGACTGGAACAGATTGCCCAGAGAGGTTGTCGATGCCCCAGCACTGGCTGTGTTCAAGTCCAGGTTAGGTGGGGCTTTGAGCAACCTGATCTAGTGGAAGGTGTCCCTGCTCATGGCAGAGGGTTTGGAACTAGATGATCTTTAATGATCACTCTATGATTCTATGATCCAAATCATTCTATGATTCTATGATCTATACTGCTAAATGAGTTAGTCTGTTAAGACTTTTTCTTTCTTATCCTTTAAAATTACTGAGGTTTTATAAGGTTAGAAGCCAACATTGATATATTCTATGGGAATGTCATTTATCCATACAGGGACTTTAATTCTCAGTGTGTAATGTAACTCCTAAGTGCTTGAAAAATAGGAAATTACCATTTCATGAGATGTTACTGCCCTAATTTTCTTAATTGCTGCATTAAACCTTTTTGGTCATTTTCTGACCGAGGAATATATCTGTTGAACTAGTTAGAAAGGACTTTTGCAAACACCTACTGTCACCTTAAACAGAAAGGCGTGACAGATGGTACTGGTGTTGAAAACAAAGCTTGAAGTTTCATAATTGGCTGAAAGTTGATACTTGATTTTTCTCCCATAAGAGCACAAGAACTCCTTATTAAAAACACAGTAACAGGTAAGGATGACTTCTTTGTTTGGTACAGTGCAAGACAGCAACAAATTAGAGCTGTTCAAACAGATCTCATTTAGCGAAGGTAAGAGCCAAAACAAACAGGGAGGGCCAGTAACATGGGTGGGAGCAGTGCATTGCCATGCCACTGGGGACATGGGATTCAGATCATAATTCTTGGACTCAGCTCTACATCTGGGAAGATCTAGTATGCCAACAAATTGACTGCAATTATGATTTCCCTTATTGCACTACTACAGCACCTTTGTTTAGAGTATATAAGAAAGCAGAGACAAAGGGGTCTACTTCTCACAGGAAAAAGATTAGTAAAACGGAAAGGACAAAGTTATTACAATGCTGTATATACAATATTACAACCACTTCAGCTGTTTCTATTTCAGGTGTTTCGTAAGCCTTTTACATCTTATCCATGAAAATCAGCCTCGGAACAGCATCGCAAACTACCATTAAGTCAATGGATGGCGTACTAACAAATCTATGATGTTCCGTAATACCTTACAGGTGGGGAATATGAAACACACAGCACATATGCCCCATGGCAGGGGGGTTGGACTAGATGATCTTTAAAGGTTTCTTCCAACTAAAGCCATTCTAGGATTC
Source organism: Baryphthengus martii (assembly GCA_013396935.1). Classification (NCBI taxonomy): domain Eukaryota; kingdom Metazoa; phylum Chordata; class Aves; order Coraciiformes; family Momotidae; genus Baryphthengus; species Baryphthengus martii. Next base: position 58,355 of record VWZK01022183.1, read on the forward strand.
TATGACTTAGGTTAAAAAAATATATATGTTGATTTGTAGAAAAGGTAGCATGGTTTAGGTGGCAAGACTGCCTGGACAGCTGTGCCTGCCAAGGCATTAGGCAAGTCATTTAAACTTTTGCAATTACATATACTTTCCCACCTTTCATCTGGCTTATTTATTTGGATAATAGGCTATAAGAGGCAGGGTTCTCCTGCCCACCTTATGAACACAGAGTAGCTCAAGGAGAGACTCATTATATTACTCTGATACTACTATTAAAAACCGTCACTGCACACAGCCATAAAGTAGGGGAGGATGGTTATGAAGACACAGCCATGAAAACCTCTGCTGTAGGAACAACAAAGTATATATCAGAAAAAGAGCAGCCTTATCTTGCTATCATGTTTGCACATATAATGTAGTTTAGCCACATCAGTATGTAGTACAACTGCATACATGTATGTGGTACAACTGTGATGTAACTGTGTACATGCAAATAAAAGCATATGTGAAATTGGAGAATGGATGACACTTTGGATTATCACTCAGACTGCCACTAGGAAGATGCCAATTACAGCTATACCACACATTTTACTCACATAAAGTTCCATTCCTGCATCCTAGTAGATAGTTTAGTGCTTATCTTCATAGTAGCATAGTTCCAGCTATTTTTTCTGTTCATTGATTTGTGTATTTCGTTGTTGAATTTCAGCCTCCATTTCATCATTCAGTATTTTGTGCCATAAGATCTTCTGAACCGTCGTTTCAGCGGTTCAGACTTATTCTGCACCATCAACACACTTCACCTCAATCCTGTTTCTGAAGATGCTGAACACAGGTCTCAACATGGATCCCTGTGAGATATCATCAGGATTTCTCCATTCAAAAAAAAAAGGTCACTTATTCCTGTCTTTTAACTTCTAACTTTTGATTTGTGTCTCAAAGAATCTTCACTCTCATCCTATGATAGAATAGTTTCTAAAAAATATTTGTAGAAATATGTCTCCAAAAGGTCTTTAAGCTAAATACAGACATATTGATGTGATCATCCCCATCCATATGTTTATTGTCTTCCTGGAACAACTCAAAAGACTCATTACTCATTAATTTCTTTAGAAAAAAAAACAACAGTTCAACTCTTCTCCAATTCTCAGTTCTCCTTATTATATTTATATTATATAATTATTAATTTCCTTCCTATGTAAATCAGATATATTGGTCTGTTCCTACCAAATTCGGCCATAGAGTCCTTTTAACACATTTGGTTATACTGCCATATTCCATTCCTCTGATTCCAGGATGGCATATCACATAGTTCTTCAGTTCTGTGTTTTAGTTCCCTTGAAGCCCTCAGGCATCAACCATACAATCCCATCTTTTGTTCCTTTATTGTTTATATTTTTTTTCCCCCTAAAACTTCTCCAAATATTTCACAGTCAAAAATGAGCCCACAGAAACACCTACTCCAGTCATAATTATGCAGTGCCTAATTTGAAATAAATAGTCCTTCAAAATAGATCATGAAAGTTTTCCATGTACTAATGAAGAAAGAAAAATTATGACCAAATTATGTCGTACTTTCTCACATTATCTAAGTTCAGGGGAAAAAAAAACAGTTTGAAAAGCTGAAAAAAGTCTGAAAAGTCTGAAAAGCAGATCTACATAGGCAGCGTTTTTGTCATTCGGGTCATCATGTTCACATGGAGAAAGGCCTGTTGGCAGCGTGCCACCTGCCTTAGTTATGTGGCCGCCAACCTTATTGCTGGACTCCAAATGCTCCCCATGGTTTGTTTCCAGATAGGTACTTTCTTATGCAGTAGAGTGTCAGGTGAGAGTTGATTGTAGAGGCAAAGCATTCCAGTATCATACTAAAGTTTGAAAAAGGAGTATGGATTTGTCTTACACATCTCTCTGGCTGGATGGCATGACTATTAAGAAAGGATGACCCACCTCTCCACCACATCATACAGGCAAGATGATTTTACAGGCAAGGTAATCCCTATTTTTTGCATCTTTAAAAGACGAAGGTTTGTGCAAAGGTGCATGTACCTCTAGGAGTAAGAGCTCTTTTATGAGACAATATGATACATGCCAGAGGTATGCTATGAGGTATTCGTATTATCTTTACCAAAACTTCTTTAACACAAAAATCCAATCTGGAACCAATCTATTTTATTTCACAGCTGTAAATACTCTACAAAAGCATCTGTGAAATAAACTATTTGCAGTAGTCCTTGTTGAGCAACCATGCTTTTTCTTAAGGTTAGACAGTCAGGTTTGGCAGAGAATGAATATTCTTCTAAAAACATTACAGTAACTCAGAAGACAGACTCTTAGACTTAATAATAGCAACAATGATAATAAACAATAGCGTTGTTAGTAATAGAATATATTTCTAAATGTCACTAATGGCATTTTAAAACAAAAAAGGCTAGCAATGTACTGCAAATGTGGGCTATGGGGAACATTAGCATGTAGCTGCCAAACAATCTCAATGAAGGATTTCATTGTTGAATTATGAAATCATTGCATTTGATATTATTATACACATACACTCAGATCTGATGCAGACTACATTCAAGAAGAATTCCAAGAAGCTGCAGAGGTTGCCATTAACCCTCTGCCAAGCAGAATTTATAGATAATTATTAAATAATGTTATAGATTATACCTAGTTCTAGAACAGCTACTACAGTGTTGTTCATGACTCATTGTGATGAAAACACAGTTAAGGTAGAAGAGAAAATGTTGTTTTCTACTTTTCTGTAGACCACATAAGTTCTTAAGGACACATCCATGTACCATTTTCAAATAGCTGAGCACAAAATGCCATTTGCAGATCCTTCCTTTCAGACACATCTGTTCCCCACCTGTTTTCTTAATGTTTGTTTCTATATATCATTCCCCGATGTTCAAAATACTTGCCCTCTCAAGGAAGCTTTTGTTTGGAAACATGAAGATGTATGAACAATCCTCCTACCTTTAGCAGGTAAGCTTGGCAGTCACTGACATAATCATACTCCAATCCATCAAAGGTATAATAATGTCGATCTCCATAAATAGTGCATACAGCAGGACAGGGGTAAGTAGTGCAATTGAATATCCCTCTCCGACAAACACTGTAAGGAAAATTAACAATCAGTATCTTTTTCTTTTAAAAAAAAAAAAAAATCTCTTGGGTTCTTTATTTTACGTCATACAGAAATTCATGAAAGGAAGAAAATTCTCAGACCTCGAAACACAGAGCTATTCCACAGATTGCTTCTGAAGTTATTGGTGGTGCCGTGGCAGAAAAGAGTTGAGCATTTTGTCATCAGTACATATACACAATAAAAATATATAAGAAATGAATGCAAAATCTTAATCTTTTTTATGGCTTGTGCAAATATTTCTATCACTGTCTCCAGTATAAATAAGACACCATGCCACAACACATTCATTCATAAAACATCAATATATTATTTATTTTCCTCAAGAAATTGTGAAAAAATTCTGCACATTCTCAGTGCAAAAGAGCTCCAGTTGCCACCTGTAAGATTTCAGGGTGTTACACAAGTACAGAATTAGTTTAAGAAATAAATGCTGATATTTTGCGGGGATACTGTTCCTGTCAGCTACATTCAGTGACTTAGATAAATTTACATGAAGTCTCTAGTTTTGCTTGTGTAAGTGTATAAGCTCAGTTGATTTGCCAGTGAGGTTTTTAACTGACTAAAAGCTGCCATGTGAACTTTTTTATTATTATTAAATATATACTTAACTGAAGGTGGATACTTTGGCTAGCAAATTGCAATGGATGAAACACTCTCTTGCGTCAATACGGGTCAGATAAGGGTCCTTAAAAAAGATGCTGGCCACAAGCTGATTTTCCTCTCCTAATGATTTTCATTTCCTTTTTTTTTTTTTAATTGCCCATCTCCTTCTTATGCAGTTGCTCATGCTGACTATTAACTCACACTACAAACAGTCCAGTTTCCAAAGGAGCAGACTATTTACCAGCATCATACATTGAAATTCTCTTTTTTTCTCCTTAGTTGTCTTTCATGATATTCTGTTCTCCAAAACGCCGAATGGCATTTCTTTTCAGAGATTAACTGGTATGTGTGAAATCAAGCATTTGTTCTTGACTGCTTTTTAACTTAGATATCTTCTGCTTTCTTTTCAGACCTGAAGAAGCACTCACCCAAAAGCCTGCCTACTCTTCCAAGTCTATTAGTGAACCTAATAAAAGATATATCCTATAACTGTCTATAAACAAGCACATATATTTTTGCTTTCAATGTACTCAGCATGTTTTCTGTATCATTTTCACTTTGTGGCTAGACCGAGGTGCTTGGAAGTAAGCAAAATGCATGTCACTCACCAGGTGTAACATGGTGTAGCTATCACTTCTCCTGACAGAAATTCTCTATCTTTCCAGGTGCACGGACAACTGTCAGGAATATAACATTTCCCTCTATGCTCAGCCATCCTTCAAAATAAAAAAAATTATTAAGATGAGAGCATAAATCCACAAGTAGATCAGAGTCACTGAATGTGTAGTGTATTGTCTAAACACCATCAAGGGCAACCGGTCTTCCCTCCAGCCAAGGACAACTGTCTCAGTTTTCAGATGAGATTTGGCTATTCTGTACTCATTTTATAGTGTATCATTCAGAAAATAATAAATACATTCAATTTGAAATGGTTTAATACTACTTGATTGTGAAAGCAGGGCTTTAGCAGGTTTTTAACTTTATTTCAAATTTTCAAATGAATTTTCATGACAAAGTTGCTAGTTTAAGTTCATACAAATATCATAGTGTTTCAGTAAAAAATTACTAGCTTTTATATGGTACCTTGTACAGATTCATGCATTTGTGTGTTACAGGAATTAATTGAAAGTTAACTTCTCAGTTGAGGCAGGGGTTATAGAGGACTACAGAATATCAGGCAAGAACAACTAGTGAAATCTTAAATAGTTCTGTCCAAAATCTATCCTTCACAGTGCTTAGTCATCTGTGAACATCACAGGTTGCTAGAAGGGGAATTCTGGCAATGTCATTACACTCTGATCTGCCACAACTGATAAACTGTCAGGGGGCCGTTGGCTACACGTACACTGAAATAAAATCAACTGTTGAGAAAAAAAAATAGAGCACTCCACCTGAGGTCAAATTGCAGCAATTTGCACAGCATATTTTACTCTTCAAATCTGAAAGTGCACATAGCAGGTATCAGGGAAGGAGAGTGGCAGTTGATCCTGACAGAAACTTCACAACAAATGCTTTTAGCTTTTGCACTTTGATTTGACCCCTGCAAAGCTCAGCAGACTGTTTCTGGGCACCAAATCCAAATACGTGAACTGAGAAAACAAAAACTTTGGCTGAGTTTAGAAGGGCAGGGAGAAAGAAAGGGAATAGGGCAGGATCCAGTTCACACCCTCCTCTCCTCCCTGCGCCTCAGGATGGGTCTCAATACTGTAAGCCTGAGTAGAAGTCTAGGTGAGACCATTACTTGGGCAGTAAGCAGGAACACAGATGGTTTACATAACAATTTTTCGCACGTTCACTTCTACACTGAAATAAACTATATTCTGCAAGTGGTGGGAGCCATCTCCCGTCCAGAAAGTCCCAAATACCAGCCAATCAGACTGGTCATATTCTGGATATCTCATGAGGTAGCGGAATCATGGTCTCAAGACGGAGAAACTGTGAGACTCCAATTGAGGAAGCGTTATAGCATGGAGCCTCACATCAGCAGGAAGGAGAAAAGGGCTCTTAGAGGCCAAAGAAAGGGTTGGCCTTTTAACTGTGTCCATGTATTTGCAAACATTTACAGAATAACAGCTTTAAAATTAGAGGTGTGATTTAAAAAGGACAAAAAAAATAAGAGAGATAAAGTACAAAAAAATATGTGTATGGCTGGTGCTCCAGGTTGCTCCGCCAAAGCTTACCCAGGGGGGCAAATGCAGCCACTTGCACAGGGTGGTGAAGGGACACAGGAAAAGTTCATGGCAAGGTTTGCACAAGAGATCCCACAATTCACACCCGCTGCTGGTAATCCAGGCACAGGAGATCTGCAGTCATAGTAGATTTTTCCTTCAGGACAGATGTGAACTTGAAATGCAAAATGCAGGTTAAATGAGATCACTGTTCTTTTACAGTTAAGGTTTTCTATTTGTTTTTCTTCACAATCTATTTATTTTAATGCACAGTTAACCTACACTACGGTACACATAAGAATACAATTTGAATAAAAATCTGTAACTTCCTTTGCATTACAGAGATACAAAATTAATATGTTTTAATGAAGAAAACAAACAAACAAACCAAAACAAAACCTTAATATTAAGCATCTGGATGTATGTAGCCATTCTTAAAGATGGAGTGATTATGCCTTAGGTAGATAGAAACTTTAGAAGGGGCCTAATTTTCAGTGTACTGAAATCCCTTCTAAATCCCTTAGAAAATCATTAAAAATTTACTCTCTAGAAATCAAGAACTGAAGTCTTCCTAAACATGGATAGTGAGACTAATTTTAGTATTCCCATGAGAACATATTGACCTACACATCATAAGTTGCTTAATTTTTTTAATTTCCCTAGTGCCTTAGTACAACTTGTGCTACAGAAAAAGGAAAAAAAAAAAAAGCAACACAAGACAACTTGCACTCCTAATCTCATATTTTAAATATGTCGTGACATTAAGTACCACATAATGAAAATACATATGAGGAGAAAACTAAATGACTGTTCTACGTCAAAAGCTTTCTCTGTGCAACTGTAATATGAGGCAAGACTCTAAATTACCTGTATTTTCTGTACTGGCTTCAATACATTTCACTGTTCCATTCAAACACTGACTGAAAAAGAAAACCAAATCCATCTTTCGTCAAGGGGAAAATGTTTTGTAGCCACCACATTAAAAAAGAAAATGTAACAACCCAAAGTACACAACAGAAATCAGGAGGAGAAGGAGGATTAAAATCTGAAAGCATGAGTTCTGACCAACACCGATAAACGGTGTTTTCTAACTGCTGATCTTTAACAAGGGCCCAAACTCACAAAGGTGTTTATGTACTATTTAATTGCCTAACTTTCACTGAAATAAGAAAGAAGCTGGGTATGGCAGCCTCTGCGGGAATACAGGGCCAGGTAATTCAAGGTGCTGGCAATGTAACACAAAATCTTATCCACCCTGGTGAATATGGAAGGTACAGTATGCAAATTTCCTGTTGCACAAACATTAGGATACACAGCTTGATTCTTTTTGTGATAAAATACAGAATTGCAGAAAAACACATTTGACAATAAATCTAGTCCTCTTTTTTTCTTTTTTTTTTCTTAAAATATTTAAATTTGAAAAAAACCCCAAAGGATTGTAGAGGCACAGCAATGGCAGAAAAATGAAGTCCCTACTCTCACCTCTTGACTTACATGGTTACCAACCTTCAGTTATCATAACTCTAATATATAAGATCTCAGCAAGAATCAGCTTTGACAGAAAAGTCACAAACATGGAGCAGGTTGAGAGCATTTCTTGTAAAATGAACATTTGACCAGGGAACCTGGGAAGTTTCCCTACTTTTTTCAGTGAGATCAGGTTTCCATCACGAATTAATAATATTAAATGAGACAAATATAGCTCCCTGTAAGCCATTGTTTGAAAGACTTTCCAAAATAGAATCACATTGTTTATTCTTCCAAAACTAGCCTCATATTGCTATCATAATGCCCCCAGGACTGAGAACAGGACAGCAATCTCTGTGTGTTTTGACATACTCTTTAGACCCTGGCTTATGGAATTTTCCAGGTATCCTGTTGTTAAAATAAGCAGATACGTAACTCAATTTCTATTAGGCTCCCTTCTGCTAAGCATGTAACAAAAATAAAATCTTGATACAACAGACTTTCATTCTATGTGAAAAAATTCTCAAGGCTCTTGAGCAGCATTCAAACTGCAATATATGAAAGATAAAACTCTTGGCGCTCAAACCTACCAGGAGCCTGCTGGCGTCAGGATGATTTCTCCAGGCTGGAAGGCTTTGCCCTTGTAATGGCAATGACAGGCAGATCTGTTAAAAGAATATTTATGAATGTAGATACAAAAGCAAGATGAAATGAGATTTAAGGGCATCCATTTATCAAGCTATTAGGTTAAGTGGGCCTTAAAACTCATTAATTCAATCTTTCTATTTACAACATACTTCTAAAGGCAAATACTAAAGGATGGCATTTTGACTATATTGAAGTCAGTAGCAAAACTCCAACCATCTTCAACAAAGCCAGGATTTTCCACAATCTCTGTATTATTTATTTGCTGTTTCTGTGCATTAGTCTTATAGAAAGGAGCTTTTCCTCCCAGTTATGGGAGTAGTATGGCAACATGTAATTCCCATTCAAAGTACTGTCAAAATCATGGGACAGAGGAATTATCACAGCAAAACCCAACGACTCTGTCTGTGATAACAGTCAGATGGGATAGAAGTAGCAACAGAATTCCCTAGAAACCAAGCAAAAAATATGGGATTACCAAGTTACCTCACATTCTTTAATAGTTTGATACAGACTTTATCTCTACACTACGAATTTCATACTAATCCTTCTAAAATACATGTCACAATGAACAGTAATAACTCTGTATGCTCTTGAAATTTATATACTCATCCCAGTTTTTAATTCAGTACCTGAGCTCAATAATTCCCCATGGTGGTAAGCTGTAAAATTTTGGTGCACGATGTACAATACCAATTTCCTTTCACTGACCATTTCCTTCCATCTAACTGAAGGAGTTTGCATTGTGAGACAGAAAAAAAGACACACCTAGCGTCTCTCTCCATACTATCCCTGACTTTATGAACTACTGCTACATAGATTCCTTCTCATTTTTTTCTTAAGTGTTAAAAACAAGATTTCACGTGAAAATGCTTTCTCACAAATCAAAAAAAGTTTCATCACCCTTCTTTAAAGTAGTGTGACATTTCTGAAGTGCAGTAGAGGGCTGTACAGTAGCAGAGGAGGCCCCACTATTGATTAGTACAAAAGAATAGGAAATCTTCACACACTGCTTGGTATTCTGTTTAGGTTGTCTACATCTTGAGGAAAATTGCAGAAAAACTATTTTAAGTCTTGCTGGAATAGAGGAAAATATGCCTAGGCATCTATTCTATTTTCTTATGACTTACATTGATACACAAAAGTTGACCGACTCTTCGAAATATTTCCCATCAGGGCAATTACATCCTTCTGCACAGTCATCACCACAGATATTTGCCATAGAAAGTGAAGCACAGGAGTGTTTACAGAAAGAAGAGCACTGATGATAAAGCATACCACTGTGACACATCACAGCTGGAGGAGAGAGGGAGAGAAAGAAGGGAGAACAACACACTCTTAAAATGTGAAAAGTAGAAAACAAAGCAGTATATCATGGGAGCGCAAAACAGCCCAGCAAAATGGTCTCTTGCTGCACTGCAGTGAGCTAAAATGCACAAAAAAATATGCTGGTTTACCGATTTCTTAAGTTAGAAATGTTTAGATTCAGGTGGGGTTATGTTTATTCCAGCTAAGGAATTGTCTATTTTGTAAGCAACAGATGTCTATTCTTTATATATGTTAAGTGTATGTGGTGGGTGTGTCTACTAGCACCTCAGGATTCCAAGAGAGGAAGAATGGCCCAGTTAAGGTTGAGGCTTTACTCTATGGTTTAGAAATGCCCTATTTTAAATCATTGCTATGTCTTACTTGGCAAATCACTGCCGACTCTGCCCTGCCCACCCTGGCTTGCCTTCCCTTAGGGAAGTGCCCTGCTCCAGCCACTCCCAGACTACTTCAGACTAATAGGGGCTTCTATATGACTTAGGGGTACAAGGTCAGAAATTTAAATTCTCTCTGCGTCCAACAGAAAGAGGCAGGCATCCCCTGTGACCGCAGCTCAGGATCCCTGACTCAGATGTCTAACATAAAGGTTATCAGCGTTCTCCCCCTGAGCATGTCATTATTCCACGGCACAGTTCTAGTTTCCAGCAAAAAAAAAAAAAAGGTAAATCCTTGTATTTAGTAGAGTGAATACTTGAAGAATTTTACACATTTCTCAAAGACACTCCATTCTGAAAACATTACTCACCACAGTAAGAAATGTGAGATCTGAAGTCAATAATGACCCCGTGCTTGCCACAGACGTAAGCGTAGTGTGCCAGAGCGTTACACAAACAGCTGCTTCCGCATTTGCACGCGTCGAAGCGGCAGAGCTGGTAATATAATCCTGGACTGATGTAGGCATGGCAGGGAGCAAAAACTTCTTGATTGATGATATCACAGTGAGATGCATAGCCAACTAAGAGAAGGTGACATTGGTGTAGCCAGATCCATTTCAATATAACAGTTAGTCAAATACAGAATATTAAAACCAAACATAGCCAGCGTGCAACAAAAATCTGTATATATCTTTCTGCAATGCATTATAGTTTAAAACTGATACTGTAAGCAACTCGCTCAACAATAAACTCCAGTTTAGATAAAAATAAATATATAAAACCAGTTATGTTTTCCTCTAGTAGTGCAGGAAACTTGAACAGCAAAATAGTACATTTCAAAATTGTTTGTTAGAAGAGTCCTTCAAAGCTTGGAATATGTTTTTTCCTACTTGATGCTTCATTTGGCTTCGAAAACAGCAATGGCCATACACTTGACATGTGGACTCAGGATGCCTTACAAACTGGAGCTTGAGGTCACGCGAGTCCCATGCTGGTCATATACCTTCTAGTGCCAACAGACCCTCTTCCTACCACCACAAGTGATGGAATATCTCAGGGACACAACAGTGTGGACCATATTAAAGCAAATTTTGCTGGTAAGAGTGTCTCTACCCTTTGTCCTCCCTGTTCATTCCCAAACACACACACTGACACAAGGATTTCTGGAGTCTCTCGGCAAACTAGATTCAAGGACCGAACTTGACTTGGTTGAAAAGTAATCTGACAAAATAAGTAAACAAATAAACAATAATTTCTTTTTTAGTTTCAGCAGATTAAGATCATCATGGACCTGGAAAAAATGCTTGTGCTGGCTCAGCACAGGTGGTAGCGTGAAGCCAGACCACTTACTCAGGGACTGCTTTTTCCAGGGACTGCTTTTTCCAGGGGTGATTACAGGATCAAACAAAAATTCAAACTGGAAGGGACCTCACCAGGCTGTGTAGTCCACCCTCCTGTGCTAAGCAGCTTATATTTATGTCAAAACCCCACCTTCACTGAGGAAGCGCAGAAGTGCAGGTGAGGCATGAAGTATCTCGGAGAGAGCTAACTTGGCTACGATGTACTTATTTAGAAGACAGCCAATGCTGAAAGCATAAAAAGTCTTAGAATACCCCAGATTCCTAAAGGTTTATGGTTATTCTAGGCTTGCTCCTACAGGCTCTAAATATAGCCAGATCCCACATCCTTAATGAGGCCTGATGTCTGAAACATTAAGAACATTAGACTAAATTCTGTCAGAATTGGCAACTGCTGTCTGCCCATTGTCTTCATTAAGTGAAAAGAACAGCAACACGGAAAGGAGGAGACAGTGAAAGTTCAACACAAGACATAGACATATCAACCAGCCAAAACTAAATCTATACTCGGGAATTTGAACAAATCCATGAATCTCAGATGGTTTGCTTCAGTTTGTGTCAGAAAGCATAGATGGAGGGTAAGGAAACTGTCCTGGGTTCAGCTAGGATATGGGTAATTTTCACAAGAAGCTGGGAGAGAAGCCAACCAAACCAGCCAATGGGATATTCAATACCATACTGACATCATGCCCTCTATAAGGGGAGGATTGACTAGAGGCAGACACTGGGTTTTGGGCATGGGTGATCAGTTTGCAGGGCTAGGCGGTCTCGGCAGCAAGCATTGAGTTATGTATTACTTGCTTTATATAGTATTTCATTAGTGTTACTGTGATTACTGTTGTTTGTCCTCTTTTTTGTTGTACAACACACGGCGTTTTCCCTTTTTCTCTTGATTCTCCTTCCCATCCCACTGTGGCAAGGGTTGGAGGGGCAGTGAGCAAGCAGCTGCATGGTGCTTAGTTCCTGGCTTGGGCCTAAATCACAACAGAAACTTTTAATACAGCAAATATTGGGAAGCCAGATCTGAACAGTCTCTCGGCACTGTCTCCTGTACTTTCTTTGTCAATATATAAACATGCATCATGTCGTTCCTCTTGACTGGCATAATTTACAGGACTACAGACTGTGTTCTTCCTAGCACTCTCCATGTATATCTGCCCTGGTTTGAGTTAGAACAGAACTAATTCTGTTCAGTGATTTTACTTTTCAGCTAATTCTCTTCTAGCTAACTGCACGTTCTGAAGCTACTAGCGCATTTTCACAGACAGTGTCTGCTTCTAACAGTGATGACGCTTGATGTTTACAGTTACTACCAAGGACTGGTGTGTGCAGAAAGGCTCTTGCTTATGAGCAAAGGTCCCTGCTAAAATTGTGTACCATGTTGGTGGTGTAGAAAGTAAAAGGCCACAGCTGTGGAGAGGAATGGACAGGACAGGTGACCCTAAACTGACCAATGGTGTATTCCAGCCCATATATGTCATATTCAGTATAAAGCTGAGGGATTACAAGGGTTCAGGCTCTCTTGTTCAATGGCTGGCATCCTAGGAAGACTCTTTGTTCTGCCTTTGATCCCAATACAGGTGTTCCTGAATCCAGTTCCAGAATCCTGCTCCTGAATGTGGTTCCTGTCTGCTGCTGAGTCCAGTCTGGGACTTCCTCAATGCCTGCTCCACAGCATCAGTGGTGACGGTGATGCAATTGCTATCAGGGCGGTTGGGCTCGATATTGGTTTGGTATATATTTGTATATATTTCATTTTTGTTATTATTATTTTCATTAAAGCTGTTTTAGTTTTCTTTTCCAATCCGTAAGTCTCTCTGTCTTATTCCCTCTCTCTTCCCCTTTGGGAAGGGAAAGGGGTTACTAGAGGGTGTCTGTCATTTGTCTAGTGGCTGGGCCAGCTCTAAACCTTGACAATGTAGAATTACAATGTGAAAGAACTTAGACAGTAGAATTTAGGACTCATGGCCAGTACATCCAGCATTAAACGATCAACTAGCTTGTATTTACGAAGGACTTACTTCATTTTACATTATAAATGTATGGAAAGAATGGTCTTTGACAAAAAAGAAAAAGGATAGAAAGAATGCACATCTAAAACTGAAGCCGAAATGCATATATGTGCAACTCATGCACAGAGAAAACAAGAAATGTCCCATAATTGTAAGACAGAGCTAATTGTGAAAACATACCATTTTGCTGATTAACGTTGCAGGGATCAACCACAGGAATATTGACAGGCACAGAACAAGCTGAGGAAACCTTCCAAGCATTGGCATGAAGTTGTGGGGTCCCTTCTATCATTCCTGCTGGAGAACTGAAAATGAAAAGATCAACACTGCAAGCGTCCTGCTGATCTTATGGACTACATGGGTGAGGACACAAGTACCTTAAAAAACCTTAGATGCATAGTCACATTGAACATTCAACACGTCAAAAGAATTTCCATCTGTGAGGTGTAAAAGAAGAGAGGGTACATGAAGCTTTTTCCTCAATATCTTACGCAAAAATATTCCTACATTGGAAGTCTGCCCTCACTTATGCTTCATTCAAGCACTCAGAAATCAGTCGGAGAAGGAAGGCATTAACGAGAGGAGAATTTGGCTTTTGTTCGAGTACATACATTCAGTCAATGTCAAAAATTTGACCTGTTAGCTAATTTCACTGTTCTAGAGTGGGGCTGTTTGCATTTTACTGCTGTTTTTCACCAAGTATTTTAAAGGCATTTATTATCACTAGAAAAGTTTTATCATATTATAACTTGAGGAACTTTGGAGGAAATAAAGCAGAAGAATAAGGAAAAGTGTGCCTTTCTAATTAAACTATTCCTGTGGTTCAGAGTTACATTTTTTCCATTAAAACTTGATGTGGGGAAAAAAAAAATAAAGGAATAGTAAGTGTTAATCACTTGAGGACTATACAAGCATTACCATCCACTCTCTTTGTCAGTGCATGTGTATTTGCTCTGGCAATAAGGGAGCAGCAGGAAGGAAAAAAATATTCAATTTGATGATATTCAAGCAATGTCATCCAATAACTTCTATAAATACGACAGTCATTTTTCTAGAATTACTTAGTTAAACATCTTAAAGTGACTCAGCTAAATTTCTGAGCTTCAGATTTTAAAGTAACTAATGTTTTAATTAAGAAATTCTATATTGGTTAGTTTGATAAAACATGAGCATGTTAATGAAATGAAATAATCAGATGATTACATTCAAAAAAACTTTTCACTTGTTATTAAACACAATCTAAATGTATAATATGCAACTTACAGAAAATCATCTCTTAAATTTCCATTGTAAGTTCCACATAGTCCTAATGTTCTTCTTTTCCAGCTGACATCAACTTGGACATAGACCCTTTCTCCATCTTTAGCAAACAGTATCTTCAAACCAAAATTAGTTTTCAGTTGAACAAAGAAAGAAGATATATTCTGAATTTCAATAGCCCCTGCACATAGAAAAAGAAAAACAATGTCACTGAAATCCAACTTCCAGGTTGTATTGATTTACTCCTTAAGCAAAATAGATTTTGAAAACTCAGAAATAAAAGGAGAAACCATGCACAACCTCACCTGCAGCCAAATAACCTCACCCATTCTCCATCTGAACTTATGAGACAACATATCTTCTTCATTAGCAATACAAATCAGGAAGTGCAACTACTGTTGACAGTAAAAAAATCCTTCTGTACCCGTCAGTTATCCGGAAACCATTCTCATACTTCATTTTTTTTTTCAGAAGAAAGCAATGCAACAGCATGCCTCTGGCGATGGGAAGACAAGACAAGAAACCACTTGTTTCTTAGTCTCCAGGGATAAGATTAATTAAGAGATGTCTGTAAAAAGGTATTGCAATCTTGAGATAGAAGGTTCTCTCTTACTGCTATTGATATGACATCAGTATAGCTCCTTCCTTAGATTGTATGTGAACTAAGGCCCTATCAAATTCCCAGCTTTCCTTCCCAGCAAATCCATTATGCGAGGAAATGGAAATTTCACAGTCACAGCATTCAGTTGCTACACATTGTTGGGCTACTTGCAGCTGCAGGCTTAAAGCAGATCTACCTTCACAAGCAGCCTTTACGCACTGACACACACACACGTCGGTGCATAAACTGGGAAGAGGAAGATAAAATGCTTATGTGAGCTTAAAGATGTTCTTTGCTGATAAGACTTACTAGATATACCCAATTATCAAGTCTGACATCAGATTATTTGTCATAGGTTATATTTGTCACAGAATATGGAAAGAGACCAGAAAGTAAAGGGACTGATTGAAAAGATAGGAAATTATCAATGAAATTATGAAGCAGAACTGTCAACATACCTGAAAGTCTAACTGAGCTATGAAACGCATTGCCATAGCAAGCTGTGAATGTTAAAAGCAGAACTGTGATTGGACAAATTCAATGATAAAAAGACAGAGCTGCAACCACCAGGACAAAACTCCTTAAATGCTGTTTTGCCAGAGGCTGAGAAAGGAAAAAGGAACTCTCACTTTACTCTTTCAGAAAGGGACTAAAAATTGAGTAAGAATTTACTAATGATCTTACTAACGTAAGATGAAATTTAGCAATATAATTTCCACCATCAATGCTTAAGTTTATGACATCCTTTTAAGGCTGATTTCTTTTACTATCCTCTCCAAAAAGGTGAAGTAACCTGCCTGAAATCACAACATAAATCAGCACTGAAAGCAACATAAATCGCATAGAGCACATAGATTCTATTCCATGCCATTTATTCCAAAAAGCTTTAATCAAGTCAGACCTTAACATCAGTATCAGGATGATTTCCATCCTCTCTTAATCTCCCTTCTTTTTCTTACCTCCTCCGCCCTAAACTCAAACAAAATGAGTGGAATTTCTAGGTACTCTGCAAGATACGAAATGCAAAAAAAATGAGGGCATAGTGAAGGACTCCGTTTCACAGGCTGAAAAAGCACATTTCTAGAACCATTACTAAGGTTATAAGAAGTAAGTAATTGTACATTTCATACAAGTTATGCTTGAAGAAATTCCTTGTTCATAGACAGATATTATTAAAAAACTTTGGAGTATATAAAACAAAATGTGAACCCTGGTAAAATTCTATTCCATGCATTTCTTACCATTAAGGTTAAAAACTTGGTTAGGGCCAGTTTGGACTTGACCATATCTCGTAAGAGTTACTTGTTTGCTCACATCATCTTCAAGAACCAGTGTTATAGACTCAATGCAGGCATGGTCAAAGTTCTAAGTAGAAACAAGTTTTACCGTCAGAAACAGGCAAAGACATTCATATAACCATGGAAAGCAAAAGTAAACAAATGGGAAAAAACGGTTCTATAGAAAGGAAATCCCAGAACTGTCATCAGGTAAATCAGTTGTAAACTATCACTCAAAACATAAAACAGAGCACCCAAAATTGTACGCAGAACATAATAAAACACGGCATACTCATATAAGAGCAAGGAGAACACATTTTAGCTATTCCAGTAGCCTAGTGGTATGTAGACAGAGATCTCCAAGTACTGTTACTAGGTTCAAAAAGCCATACTTGCACGGCCACTCTGGACACTCCTCATTGCTGGGTTAACCAGTGTTTGAGTAAGAGTCTGACTGTCTATCTTAAGATGCTGCAACGAGAGCTCAAATGCAGCAATGCAGGAGAAAAACCACCGTACACACAAAGGTACTTCTCGCCTTCAAACGTAGTCGTGATCTCTGACTGTAAACCACAAGGACAGAATTTCTCCAGAATTATAACACAATAATTTATAAATATCTAGTGACCTATAAACTAACTCTCACCCATCATTTTAGAGTGCTATCCGGGCAGAATTTGTGAACCTAAGCACAGGGCAAAAGGTGACACATAATCAGCTTAAACCAAGCATCTTATGCTCCCCAGAACCGCTGTATTTTCACCCAGAAATTTTCCAAGGTGCCTAGAGCTGTGCTAAGGGTCATTCCTTGTCTCTCAGGGGCTACCTAACCAACCATTTCATGTTTGAGGCCACCTGAAATATAGAAACATATGCAGGAGAAGGAGGTGCTTACAAAAAAACCAGAAGCACCAGATCATAGTTTAGGTTTTGAAGAGACGTGAGAGAGAGTCCCATAGTAGGGTGCATCACTTCCTGTTGATGAGTTCAAGCATCCCAGCCCTCAGCATATGGGCAGCTGTGAATCATGGTCTCAGAGCCCCTTCTCCTGAGAGCCTAGGTGACTAATAACATCATTAAACCCAGTCTCACAGATAGATAAGTACTTTTTATAGGCACCTCTATTTGTAAAGCCTATTGTTGGATACCCACCAAAACACAAATATATGTGGTGGTTAGTCTCTTCACTAGTTTTCTGAAAGGCATTATTCCAACAAATTAAATACATTATAACATATCACAGAAAAATCCAAAGCTACCAGAAAAAAACCCAAAACTCTTGTCTAACTGTCTGTGTATTAAACCTGTTCGGTGCTGTCAGAAAGAGCTTTTCTAAAGTCTAAGATATACCCAAAGATATGTATACTTGTGTAATGTTTTAAAACATATATACTTCATCCCTCTACTGTGGGATGTGAGGTAGACTGCGAACTGGCTCAACAACAGAGTTCAGAGGGTTGTGATCAGTGGCACAGAGTCAAGCTAGAGGCCCGTGGCCAGTGGTGTTCCTCAGGGATCAGTACTGGGTCCAGTTTTGTTCAATATCTTCATCAACAACCTGGAAGAGGGGATAGAATGTGCCCTCAGCAAGTTCGCTGATGATACAAAACTGGGAGGGGTGGCTGACGCACAGGAAGGTTGTGCAGCTGTCCAAAGAGATCTGGACAGGCTAGAGAGCTGGGAAAAGGTCAACCTCATGAAGTTCAGTAAGGACAAGTATAGAGTCCTGCATCTGGGGAGGAATAACATCAGGCACCAGTACAGATTAGGGAATGTCCTGCTGGAAAGCAGCCCCATGGAGAAAGACCTTGGAGTCCTAGTGGACAGTGAGTTGTCCACGGGACAGCAATGTGCCCTTGTGGCCAAGAGGGTCAATGGGATCCTGGGGTGCATTAAGAGAAGTGTGTCCACAAGGTCCAGGGAGGTTCTCCTCCCCCTCT
>VWZK01022190.1:0-28991 GCA_013396935.1 Baryphthengus martii
ACACTGCACTCTCCTAATAAAAGTTAATGTCATGTTTGCCCTCTTCATTGCAGCAATGTATTAATTTGAAAGCTTTATGTTTGGGGTAATTTTTATTAATAATAACTTCCTAATCTCCTTTCTGCTAAGTACACTGGCATACCTCACAGTTTAAGAGATATTTTTTCATTGGATTTTTAGTTTAAGTCCTATTGCACTTACATCTTACTTAAGTTACATCTATCATTTGTTAGTCAATGCATTAGAGCTGTCTAAAGTTTTCAGTGCCTGTATACTTTCTGCCTTTGGTATCTATATTGAATAAGCATATTGTGCCTAGTACCAAAAGAACCCCAAAGCAAAGGTTCAAAGCTCCCTATTGTGTATAACTATTATCGCCCCAAAAACCTGACATAATTTTCTAACAAAAGTTCAATAATCCCCTTGGCTGAGATTTTTTATATTATTATCATACAATATTTTGGCACCTGCTTAGTTTTTCTTTTTAGAGACTTGCCCTGAGCATCATAAATCACAGAGCTTCTGGAAAGGCCTGGGAAATTACTGATAAACTTCGATAGGTTTCAAATTTTTCTTCGTTGTACGTACCTGCTTTCGCTTTAAAAGCATCAGATTATAGCAGAATTTGAGATTATTTTATTCATTTATTAAGACATTCTGCCAGTGATATTATTTGAATGTTTTCAGTGCTAGGTCTTTAGAGATCTGAAATACTGGTTGTTGGGAGGACTGGTCCTCATTGGGTTGTTTGGAGGACTACAGGATACCACTGTTAAACACTAAGGAAGATAGCAAAGATAACTCTGATAGCCCATGCTCTCCTGATCATTTTACCTATAGATTAATGTATTTTTCTCATTAATTGTTGTCTAGAATGAGAGAAGACAATTTTTTCTCTGACTAGATGAAAGCTTTGAGCAGGAGATACATTGCACAGAATGCCAAGGTAACATACTCTGATCAGCAGAACTATGAAAACTCACATAGTCATTGTGACATTCATGAACTGTTAAGATACTGATTTTTCACAGCTTCACTACAGCTCACTTACTACTTTAAAAATGTAGTAAATTTTTACCAAGAATATCCACAATTATGTAATATTGGTGGTATGCCATGATCTATACTTCTTATGTCATTTATCAGAATGCAAGTAAGCATATTTGGTCCAAATTTTTTGCATCTTGGAATGAAGAAAGCACTATCTAAGGTCCAGAGAGTGTTCACAGAAAGATTCAAGTCACAAAAATACCAACTGAAATATCCCTGGTTAAATCACCGAATACATCATGCTACCAATGAAAATTTTTTTGTCTGTTTTAGTCACTTTTAAATAGCCCAGATAAATGCTCTGCAATTAATCTATTTGAAAGTCTGTTGAGATATAATTCATGTAAGGATTTTTTTCTGCTTCTCTACCCCAGTATTTGCCAATAATGGTAAGGCAATTGTTGGCTTCTCATAAATCTGCAAATTAAAATATCATTGTTTGTCACATGTGAACATCTCGGAAGCTTCTCTAACAAGCCCTATCTTGCTTTTTGTTAGCAAGTTTGTTTCTTATAAAAGAACAATATTAATAGCCATAACACTGCAGAAACTAGCAGCTGGCTCACTTTGTCAATAATGGTAAAGTTTTCTTCAGGCTACATGTGTAGGTTTCCATGTGTTGAGTTTCTCTGTGAGCACTGAGTACTAAAAATCAGAGAAATCTCAAGCAGAACTGATAGATGTTTCCTGGCTTCCAGCAACGACAACATACCAGCCCATGATGACTAGATTCATCAATAGCCAGCTGTAAATTCTGCAAACCTTAGTCAAGCATCCAGGAAAAAAACACACCAAACCATAAGAGGGTTTGTTTTGTTTTGTTTTCCCTCCCAATAGCATCTAGAAATTTTGTAAGACCTTTAACTTTCATCTGTTTTTCACGTGGAAGTTGTATGCAACCAAATACTGATTGAAGAAACTGTACAAAATTTAAGCTAGTAGATAGTATTTCCTCAAAGCATTGGATATTAATGGTTCAATTAAATGTTGTGAGGGTGTCCACAACACATTTGTTGTCTAGTTTTCTTTTTATCCTCCCACATCTCAGTCTTAATCTCTATTTTTACATAAATGAACCATGCTAGAGTTAGAAAATAGTGTAAAATATGCACAGAGGCCTGGATAAGTCATTAGATACAGTCAGTCATAGAGAATGACTAAGGGAATTAATTCAATTAATATATTCACTTGCATTCAATTTAATTTATAACTCCAAGAAACTAGGATACTAAAAGGTATTCTAGCAGCCAGATTGTGATGTGCTCAGTATCTGTAGCTGGGATCAATGTTGCCAAAAAGCTCCATTCTTAATTAAATGTAAGGTAAAGGAATACATTCTTAAATATTTGTTGCACAGATTAGTGCTAAATCACATAGAGCTGAATTTTTAAAATTTAACAATGGTGAGCTATTGACCAGCTTTCAAGATCCTGACCTTGCTGCTGAATATTATACAGGATAACTGTATAATGTAACTCTCTTGGGTATTCTGTTGTATCAGTTGTGGATGATGGTCTCTTTCATAAAATCTGGTCTTAATGCTCACAATAATAGATTCAGAGGTTGATTTTCAGTAACACTGTGAATCACCCCTGAAGACTGAAAGTATTTTATTTTTTTTTAACAACAGTTTTAACAGCTGCCAAAAAAAAAATTTCCAAACAAGAAAACCACATAAATTCAAACATATGTACCCTGTAACTTATATGAGAGAATGAAAAAAAAAAAATAGTAAGAGCAGATGAAGTAATTTTTTGCTATAAAGGAAAATAATAATTATTTAATATTTGCTTTAATCAGTTTTTTTTTTCTTTTTTTTACAGCATTTTGCTATGATTGTGTTCTTTATTTATTCCTTAAAAGCAGATAGCAAAAATAATGGAAAAGTATCTTAGGGCTTGCTTGAATTCTCTATTACTTCCTTGTCTAAATTTCAGCTTCCTTCCAAATTTCAGCTTATGGACCAAATTTTAAGAAATATACAGCACCAAGCCAATATATCCAAAGTGTGATAGTTGATCTACGCTATATATAAAAATACAGAAATACCAAAATACAACCTATATAGGGATAGAGAGATCAGAGCAGCTGTTAAGACTTTCTGTCCACGTTAAGGACTCTGAAAATCCCTGGTCGGCTCCTGCAGAACTGTGGTGGCACCTTAATACCAGGGAGAAGGTCTTCACCTCGTGTTTTTGTTTACACATGAGAGACATCAAGCTCCCTGCAACCACAGCTACCATAAGTGAACCAACCATATAAGGTGCTGTAAGCTGGTTTCATTGAAAAGGGAGGAGGAGGAAGAGAAACCATGTGCCTCTTCAACCTCTTTTGTTGAAGCTATGCTTCTGTGAAGAAGAGAATCCATGGGAGGGTGTTTGAAGGCTTGCAACACAATGGGGCACTGACCACAAAGCTTTCATGCCCAAGTCAATTGCCTATTTTCCTCAGTGACTAATTGGTGTAAAATGAGCGCATCAAATTAGTGTTTTTCTGCTGAATAACACTTTGACTGGAAATTTTTCTACCTGCTCTGATTGTTTTTAAATGCTTATATTTTTAACTCCTGCAGTCAGCAAAGCTCAACCCCTATTAATATCTGCTATGCTTTTTATCTGATATACAACAGAACTCCAAGATGCTGGACTTGCCACGTTCCTCTCCCATAGATGGGAGTGGCAGACTACCTACCACTTCTGCTGTTGCCCTAAAAAAGCCCGTGAAACACTAGGATTCTCAGCTAGCCATGTCACAAAGCATCAACATGATCCTGCCTCTTTTGCAAGACAAGAAATGGTAATGAGCTAAAAGAAAAAAGTATGAAGGAGTTAAATGCTTTGCTTTTTTTTGGTCATCATTTCATGCGGATAACTGAATGAAAAGTATTGCTTATAAAACCACTCCAACATACAATGTCACACTAACTTTTTTTGCCAGAATTGTGAAAAATTAAAAAAAAAAAAAAAGGAAAAATTGCCAATGAAATTTTGAAGCGTCTGAATATGAATTCCTCATTTATAATCAGAAATCACCACTTAGTTTTCTTTTAAATGGCAGCTGCTCTAGAGGAAACACTCTTAAGCATTGCTAAGTTTCTGCATATGCACAACTAGTAAGCAGTCTATTCAAATCATGCAGTAATACCCATTCTACAGTGTGTATCTGGAGCCCCATTAAAATACAGAATCAGGGTTTCAGGCAAGCTGCTGTCCTCACTCTGCTCTGTTTCAACTTAATGGAATCTTCTGACAGACTCTGAGAAACAGATGAAAAAGGTTCAGATAATTTATTCTTCTATCATTTTAGCATCTATTTAAAACTTTAAACCTATCTATACCTTTTAACACACTTTGATGTCCTAACTGAAAGCTAGTCTGCATTTTGTACTCAATACACAAATTATCACTTTGGAGAGTATTAGCCAGAGATACAAAGACAAAAAAAAAAAAAAAGGAAATCTAACCCCTTTTTTTCTTTTCCTTTCTTGTAATTTTCATCATAAATTATATAATACTGGATTTCCAAGTTCAGGTTGAATTTAGATAACAACATGTCTACATTTAAAATTATTTTGTATACTAGTATTTTCCTATGTGCCAAATCAGAAAATAGTTTGTGTTGTGTTGGTCCTGTAGAAAATCTATCGTGAGTTTGATAAAGAAGTACATTTGTCTACAAAGTTATATGCCATTTAGTCTAACATTCTGCACACCAGTCTTTGTAGTAATTCTAAGTATTGAGCATTAGCACTGCTAGAAGCCATTATCTTCAGAAAGTGCAATTACTTAGGAGAGACTTAACTGAAAAGTAAAAGAACAGAACTAATTCTGTTCAGTGATAATTCAAACCAGGATGGTCATTTCTAAAATTTCCAAGCACCAGACCAGTAGTCTAAAGCCTGGACTTGGTGTTCTTCACTGTAAATGAAATCCAGATGTATTTGTAGTTTTCTTCAAGGCAAAACAGCCCCTTGTATCAGCATTAATTAACTGAAACTCACTATATCATGCTGTGTCAGATTAGGTTTTTTTCTTTCAACTGATGCAGCTATTAAAGCCTAGGTAATTAAATCTAAGTCAAGAGGTTTTGTATCCTTTATATGAATATGGTTTTAAAAAGTGTGTGCGTGAATATATATGCACACAGTTGGTTTTTTTAAATTCAGGACAAAACCAATTAAGCATGCTATATAATGAGCAATCATGCCAACAACAAATCAATTTCCATATAATTTGTATGATGTGATGCTATAAATTCTACAACCAGGATCAATAATTGGCACTGGAATATCAGGCTATAATTCCTCAACCTCCATGGCCAGACTACACATAGTTATATAAAAATAGAACTTAATTTTTAGTTTACTGTCTGTACAGGCTAATTTACTACATAAGAAAAAAGTCAGGGCTCTGGTCACTGGTACAGTCTAAAACACTCCCAGAAAAACTAGAAAGCTTTTTGAGAGTGACGCGGTTAAATATTCAGCACAATTTCAGGGATCCAGTGATATCTCACCCTTGTTTGTCACCACTATAGAATTGCACCAATACCATGAAAAATCTATCCATCTGCAAAGACCCATAATGAAGGGCTGATAACAAAAAAACATTTAAAATAATAATAGATGCTTTTGTTGAAGCAGCCATATACCATATAGCACTTCTGAATACCTGAAAAAGTTCTCCAGTGGAGCACAGACTGACAAGCGAGGAACAGTTAGGAGAATATAAATGCAGAATGAGATAATCTGATATTCATCCTGAATTCCTATAAGTTTGAAAATCTATTACAAATTGATCTCTCACTTTCTTTTTCTACATATTTCATGAACTACCTTTCTGTAGAATCTGGAGAGACTTTCAAAGAGATAAGGGACAGGCCAAATCCACTGGTATTACCTTTAAATGCTAGTGTTTTGGGGAGAAAAACATACAGGAGAAACTCCAGAGTCTAATGAAATTGTTTGGAGTTGATAGAGATTACAGAATTTGAATGGATTTCCTTGGGTTTTGCATGAGCTTTCTCAGTAGGCATGGTTTGTTCCTTGAAGTTCTTGAAAACAAAATGCTCTTCTTAAATGTAATTCAATTTATATTTCATAATTTTTGCTTTCTCTGTAATATTTTTAGTTCTTTCAAATAGGGCAGCTTATGAGAGTTGATTGCCGTTCTTTGGTAGTTGAAAGCTCAGATTTCAGCTTTGAATAGAGGTTTGTAAAATTCTGACTAAATCACTGCAAACTGATTTTGGCTGGAGTATTAGTAAGCTATTTAGTAGCTATTAGAAGTATTTTAAAATTGTGATGATTTCCAGTTGTGTTGGATAAGATTCACCTCTTTATTAAAGAAGAACCACGCTGACGATTTGCTATGAAAGATATAATGAACACTATTGTCACAGAATAAGCTTCATTCATCATATCAAGAAATGCTAATTTCAAAGTAACATTATCTCCAACTCTTTCGCTTGTTCAGGTATCTAAATCCACAAATTAAGTGGAAAACATTCCATATTACAGGGTTACAGAAAAAGAAAGTGTGCTAATAACCAGATAGAATTTCTATTGATGTCGGTAAGTATAAGCAGAATAATACATATTTCTAACCACACGCTAGTAGTCCAAGTTTAAAATATAGCCATAAAAATGGAAATATTCTTTTCACAAATCATGTTAGCTTATCAAGTTTTTACTAATATCACTTTTTGCATTTTTTTCACTTCCTTTGATCAATGCATTCCAATAATAAACCTCTTTCATTCCTGAAAATTGCTGTTGATCATCACACTCTTGATATGAAATAGCATTTTTTTTGTGGCTTCCCAGAATAGACAGTAACAAATTAAGCACATAATATATCATGACTATTAGAAAAATAAGTATAAAGAACAGATTGCAGATTCCCCAAAGAGGGAAAGTGTGCCTAAAACAGTACTGCCTATACAATATCCAAGTATATATCAGATTTCCACAGGACTATCTCCTTTACCACCTGCAAATTTTGTCAAAGTAAAATTTAAAGATTATTTTTTTAAGCTGTTAGAGAGTACCAGATGCTTGTGCAAGAGCTACGAAACTAATTCTAACCAAGCTGTCATACTTTTGGAAATTGTCAGGGTACACAGTGCTGAACAGCAGGGTACATGTGCAACAATTTTCATGCTTCCTGAAAACATCTGATTTTTTTTTTCCACAAGTGTTGATTTACACACAGTAAGTATAACATTTTTAGGAAATATCAGACATATGGCAAATTCACTAAAATTACCTTCATTATTTTCTGCGTGAAAAAAAGTCTAGCATTCTAATCCAAGGAGGTAGGGATTACAGGAGACACGGAACATGGGAATATATTGATAGAGATCATTAAATATCCTCATTTGCTTATACACAGGAAAAAAAGATCTATTATAAAATAGTAGTTCTCATATACAGGCAAGTTTGAGCTTTGGTTTTTCTGTTCTCAGTTAGGGGTGGGTTATTTTGCAAAGCATTTTAACTTCTGACCACTCTGTAGTATATTTTGAGGTCAACAGATAGACCCAGCTATCAGAGACAGCAGTCACACAGCAAGGGCACAGAGCACCTCTGCTGACAACTGCATGGGGATTGTTGAAGATGGGGCAATGATGGTCTCAGTACAACACAGGGCATGTTCTCTGTCATTGACTGGTGCAAACGTCTGTGGCACAGAGGGGATCTCTGGTGGGGAAGACACTTCCACCACGTCTGTGGCTGGAGAGAGGGTTGTTGTCTCTCCTGGGGCCAGGGCAGAAGGACCTCCCTTATGCTTTGGTCACATCCCTGAGTTACCAGGTGAAGGAACTGCAGGAGGTACATATGATACTCGTTCTGTTCCCGTTCCAGACAGCACAGGCAAGGGTGAAAGAAGCTTACGCTACTGTAGTGTGATTTTTCAAACCATAACACACAACGCACAGTGACTTTCATATTGCAGACTGAGACTGACCACCAAAACATTCAAAAACAAATCTTTGTTTTTATGTGATCTTAATAGATCTGATGTAATAAGCACCAACAAAAACCACACACTAAGCACAACAGAAATATAGATGGGCAGTGCTGTATTGGGTATAGCCCACGTGAAACCTTGTTCTAGATAAAACAGTTTTGAAGGAAATGATTCAACTGAAAGAGTTGAAACAAAACTGTGAACAACTCTGAGTATATTCATATACACCCAATCATATTAAATATTTACAGTTGTTATAAATTGTTTAGACTATGACCTTGATAGTGTAAACACTTCCCTTTGCAGTTCTCTATCACACGTTTTAGTAATGATGTCTACAGAACATTTTATTAAAGCTTCTAACAGCCAAGTGTGGAGAGTGCATCTGCAAAACCAGCATAATGCTAAACAGAGCATTACAAATATATACTGGAAATCCATTAATAAAGGGAATTGGATAACAGTTTAAATTAAACATTTATCTTTCACTGTTGGTGGCAAAGGTTTATATCCAACGCTAATAAGAAGAGCTAAACTATTGGCCTCATCAGTTGCTTGAGTAAGCTATCATAAAACAAATTTCATGACCTCACTGACTAGCTGTTTGCAAAACACATCTTCAGAACAACATATTCTGTAGTCCTCATGCTATTGATGAAATTATTGATATTAATGGAAAGTTCAGCCTAAGCAATACAGGACTCAGTGATAACAGCTTGTGAAAATTAAGACATAAACCCATGGAGATGGTTTTATCATTACACCTGTAAAACTGACTTTTTAGTAGAAATTGAAGAATGGTGATGCGTAAGAGTTTAATCATGAAGCTCTGATCCTGAGAGATGTGGAATACAAAACATTACACCACTTTAGAATTGCTTTGCAGGATTTGGATTATACAATGAAAAAATACCGTTTTAAGGTATATATTCTGAAATATACTAGAAGAGCTAGATTTCCCAACTGCCCAGACAGTAACTAAGCACCACACAACTGCTTGCTCATTTCCCCTGTCTCCCATTTTCCCCTTGGGAGGAAGAATAGGGATGAAAACATAAAACCCCATAGTTTGTGATAAGGAGAGTTTAACAGAGCAATACAAAGAGAGAAGAAACAGCAGTAATAATACTAAGGAGATAATATATAAAACAAGCAAAGTACGATGCAACTGTTCACCACATGGAAATCACTGCTGCTGCCTCCTGTCCTCGAATTACTTACATTTCTCCCAGACAACTGTCCCCTTAAATAACAGGCTGATGTCAGTATAGGACTGAATATCCCATTGGCTGGTTGGGTAGGCTATCCTGGCTGTGCCCCTTCCAGCTTCTTGTGAAAATTAACCCTATCCTAGCCGAACACAGTACACCAACGCAGTAGAAAATACCTAAAAACAAGGCGATGCCACATCAAGTATTGCAACATTTAAGGCTTTTTGTCTTTCTAGTTCATAAACTGTTAGTAAAAGTTTACAAAATGTTCTGACTGGTTATCAATCTGTGGTCCTTTTCCTGATGAATCACTTAATGCTCTGATAGCTCCCTGAATCACTCTGTAAGGAATCTGATGCTCTTGAACACTTTTCATGTATCCCAAATACCTCAGCCACACCTTTCTGTCAGTTTCCTAGAAACAGAAATAAAAAAAACCAAGCGCCTGATTTTCTGAAATGCTAGCCATATACCTATGCAACTGGATTCCAAGGCAGCTGCAGATGCCTAACGGTTTGGAGAAATCAGTTTCTACTTCATTTCAAACTTCTGAACTAAAAATAAAGTACTGCTCAGGTATTTTTTTCACTTAGTGAATTAACATTAACCCAAAGGTAAGTCACTATTATTGTTTGACTATCATGGATATTTAGTCATCTCCTCTATAATATCTTGGTTAATACCTCATAGCAGACAGACATTATTTTCCCTCTTATCCTACTCAATAAATCTGTCCACTCCCCAGCAAATATGTCTTGGCAGCAGTCCAATCATGGGAGTCACTAACAAGATGGTACATCTGAGGTCAACCAAGTCACTCTTTAATACAATAATCACATCTCAGCTTGGCAGTCAATCGCTTACCATTCTCCCCAAATGAACAAACAAAAGTGCAGGAGAAAATACTCCTGGGCACCAGCTTGCACTGAAATGGTGGCAACAGCTGGTCCAGCAGATGCTTCTCATGTGATTCAACACCTGTGCGTTTGCATTTCTGCAGTAGGTCGTGTTAATAGATCTTTTTTCCCTTTTTTTTTCAAAATTCTCAAATATTCACACCTAAAATAAGTGCTCCTAGGGATTTAGCAGAACACTACTTCTGTTGCTTGAAGGAAACCATCCAATTGTAGAAAAGAGCCTGAAATAGCCTTAGAAGTCTTTATTAGTATAGTCTCTGTACTTTGCTATTTATGCGTGTTACAGATCTGAGACACTTCAGTCCTCTTGGTACCCTGTAAGGCTGAAACACATATGTCAAAGAAAAGCAATTAGCCAGATAGAGTGTTAGGCTGAGCTAATGCAGGTAACACAGGTACATATATGTAGTCTTTAATTTAAACCTTTAAGAGTTTTTGGTTTGGGCACAAATCATCATTAATGTAAATATTTTTTTTAAACTTCCTGACCAGAACAATTGGGTTTTTTGGTTATCTTATATACACATTAAGAATGTGACCTAGTTTTCTATTAGAGGTCTACTGGACTTGTCTATCTAGATATGTACAAAAAGTACATGCATATAAAAATCCTTTGTCCTTAAATAGCCTTGTGTCATGGTTTAACCCCAGCTGACAGCTAAGCACCACACAGCTGCTCGCTCACTCCCACCTGACCCCCAGAGTGGGATGGGGAGTATTGAAAGAAAAAAGTAACACCTTGTGGGTTGAGATAAGGCTAGTTTAATAGAACACCACAAAGACAGAAGAAACAACGGTACTATCAGTAGCACTAATTAAATCATATATAAAACAAGTGATATATAACAAAAGAACTCACCACCTCAAAAGCTTCTGCCTAGTCCAGTTACAGCTGGTTTAAATAATTTTCCCCATCTCAGGCCAGCCCTCACCTCATATAGCAAGCATGACTCACTATGGCATCAAATATCTCACTGGCTGGTTTGGTCAAATATTCTGCAAATCCTGCTCTTCTGTTAATTAAAGCTGCCTCCCATGAGAGGATGGTAGGAGCTAAGAAAAGTGTTGTAAAACCTCACTTGTCTGTATTGGACTTGCTTCTTTGCCTACTACCATCTCCATTCCACATCAATACTCTGGCTCATGTCTCTAACGGATCCTTAAAAGCTTCAGTGTTTCACCACTGTTACAGAAATGGAGGATTTCTTAAGATGAAGATCAGACTGGGTAAAGCAAAGATCATGAAGCGATGGTCTCTGGAATTCCTAATTTCTTAGAATTGAGCTTTTTTTTTTTTTTCTTTTTTTGTGGGTTTGTTTTTTGTTTCTTTCTATAAAATTTTCACATCCCATGAAAATACAGGCATCAGAGAGCTTTGTGGGGCATTTATAATTTAACCTGTGTGTTAGTAAAGCATTGAGGCTTTTTCTATGCATATAAATAATGTCTGAACTCTGTTGCACTCTGAGTGATAAATCAGCATCACAGTAAGCAGTGACCTGGTAGCCAAAAGGATTTAGGGCTCCTTTGGCATTTTCAGTGTTTTTAGCAGAACAGGAGTATTGCTGAGTGAAAATAGAAATTTGATGCTGTGGTTTGAAATGCCACTTCCTATTGCTTTCTATCTAATTCCTGAGATAAAATGCAAACTGTTTAAATTAATGAATAGATCTCAAGGAACTATATAAAATAAGACTTTTTTAATATGTCTTGTTTTGCTGGATTTTTTAAAAATAGTATCAATAGTTATTGTTAATAGCAACATTACATTTCAGAAATAGTATAATTTATAAAGAACCCATTTTGCAGGTATAAGACTGTTAACTATTTCCAGTACTACTCAGGTAATACTCAAAAAAACCCTATCTGACAAAGGTGATACTTTTGAGAGACTAAAATGTGTATTGAAAATGAAAAGGAAACAAAATGAAATCTTTCAGGACAGAAATATCTTGACACAAGGTGCAATTAAATGTTTCTGAAGTTCTTAATGCTAACTTCCACCTTACTAGGAGGATATAGTACATCACAGATGAAAACTGTAGCTAAGGTGTCTGCAAAAGAGCATACCACTTCTAAAATGATGAGGCCCTATACCCCCTTAAAATTGTCCATTATTCATTTAAAGACTTCTGCTTCAAACTCAATCTGTGACAGAAGCTCTGCCTGAAACATTTCCCTCCTATTTATTTGTAGACAAAGACACAGTGCTTGTTACCCACTATCTAGACATTTGATGACCTCTTTGTTCTAGAAAGAAGTGACTTGTCAGTTCTCACATTTCTTGCTGATACTGTTACAATAATTAACAAAACAATGTGTGTCAAAGGAGACAAGTGCAGCTCAGTGATATTACTAAAACATACTCTAACACTTAGAAAAAGCAAGAATAGTAGAGCTAAGGGAGGAAAAAATTGCAAAGCACTTAATGTCATGAAGTGCATCTCATACGCTTATAGAGGAGATTATAATTTCAAAAGTCAGCTTTTGCCAATATTTTTCACATTCTGTTGTAAAATCAATTTTCTAATATTTGGAAACAACCTTGACTGGCAGAGGCCCACTTTGAATGGCAGCAGCACATGTTGTTCCACATTGACTAAGTCAACTATATAGTTAATTAACTAAAGAAGTTGCAATATCAAATAATTTCCAGCATGATACTAACCAAAGAAATGTTTTGGGTTTTTTTCACATTTGTCCATTGTATATGCCTAAAATATACAGTAAGTTTATAGAAAGAAAATCTAATTCCTTCTAAGGTTTTTTTTTCTTATAAAAGCATAAGATGTATGGTAAAATCCTGAACAACATCAAAAAGAATCTTGTTCCTAAACCACTACAAAATCCCAGTTGCAACATAATTCAATCATCTAAAGATGCATTAGCTAATAAGAGAATTTTCAAAAGTGCTTAAGGAGGTGCCAGGTGCTTAATGTATATTATTTGCAATATCACTAAGTACCCACCTGAATCTTTAAACAAATACTTTTGTTAAGCCTGACTCTAAGGCTCAGATCATCAAGAGACTTAAGCATCAAAATCAATGGTATTCTTAAGTTACTTAAATACTTTGAAAATGTTTTCCCTAAACTCTTATTAATTGTTACTGACATTGGAAAGTGAATTTAGATAACTTTAAAAGAGACTAAATTTGAAGGTTTACTGAAAATGAAAGTCATACAATTGTCAGCAAAGCCAGCCAGGCAGAATCACTCAGGACTACTAAAAAAAAATAGGTCTTTTTTTCTTTCAAGAATTGAGTTTTTACTCAATTGAATTTTTACTTAGGTTATCAGAGTAAATACTAAAGCCAGATTTTTCTAGCTTTATGACACACATGAAAATATGAGTCAGGGATAATTTATTAAATTCTTTGCCTTACTGTGCCTACTCATAAAATATAGTCAAACAATTCATTTAAAATCACTTACGATGGGTATAGTTGTCTTTAATTTTCAGAAAAGGAGTAAATTATCTCCTTTGCATTCATATGAGAAAGAAAAATAAATAACAGTATCAAAAGTTCCTCAGAATGGGATAAAACTCCCTCCAGCTCAGAAGGCCAGAAGAATTCCTAATCACTTTTAAGTTCTCAAATTAGTTTGCAGCTTCTGTCAGAGATGTTTGTGGAGATCAGCTGTAGCAGCCCAGAGTGCTGTTGATACAAGCGAGGGAGTTCGACATGTAGCTGTTACCACTTTGGGAATACAGCTTTCCCCTGGCTATCTTATGTCAGGACTGTTTTGAAGACTCTTACTGTATAGCATAGCTTGTGCTGGGAGAAGCTACTGGCATGTATTAAGATATGAGGTCAAACTGATGATGTCTTCCATTTTGACTGTGAGTGTTTCACTGCACTGATATAAAATGCAGCTTTCCTTATCTATTTGTATCATACCACGAGCTCTCAGAATTTCTTTAAGAATAGCAAACTTACATGAATATAACTTTTTTTTCCTACTTATTCCTGTTATGGTTCAACTAAAAATTCTTCAGAGTAAGACACTGAGAAGGAAAATTACTGATCCATTTTGTCTATTTCACATTATTTTATGCATGTTACGTGATTATAAAACAATTTTTAAACTGGAAATAGAAATTTCATAATTAACACATGGAAAAATAGAATTGATGGTTGCAGCATAAGCTGACATTAGCTGGAGAGATGACTGGATTCATTGGTTCAATAATAAGAAAAGGAAAAGGTAGAGCTTTTACAGTCAAAAATCCCATAATCCCTTTATCTGAATATCAGTCAGGCAACTCGTGCCTAAGAAGATACATCAGAATCGTATCTATTCACACGCATGGTCAGTCACCACGAGATCTCACTGTTCTAGTACATGCCTTTAGTGTAGATTTCTACCTTTTACATAAAAGACAAGTAGTAGGGTGTATCTACACAACAACCACACTTTGTAACAGTTACATGCTGCAGGATTTCTGTTTCTCACTAAACATGGCCAATTAACCCTCAAAAACCTCTGGTTTATTCCCTTCATGAGTGCAGCTATCAAGTGTCATAATTGGATCTATAAAGGTTAATAAAGCAAAAATATTTCCCAAATAGGGAAATTATCAAATTACATTCACTCCTTAGGAAGAGTTTAGGAAAGAGCAATGACAATGATTAAGAGTTTAAAAAACATGGTCTATGAGGATTAGATTTTTAAAATATCCTACAAAAATAGAAAGGGTAGAGGTGAAAGATGAGAATTATCACAGTCTACAAACACATCACAAAGAGTAAGAGTTTAGTTTCTTTTTCACATCCGTGTTAAATAGACAGAATAAGAAGCCATGGCCATAGGTTGCAACAACACATAATCATGTCTGCAATTCAGATTATGAAATAAAACTTCTTAACAGTAATGGATTGCCCATGACAATCCATCATAACAATCTTTAAAAATTTCAACTACACAAAAAAGATTTCATTCTGTGATTGTGGAAAAAATATATTTTTTTTTTATTCTTAAATGCAAACTTAGATTAACTTCTTGAAAACAGACCCAGTGAAAAGGATAGGTCAACGAGTCTTCCTCAGTCTGGGGGAAGCTGCTATTGGCTTTCACTTGCAGAGACCAATAGGTGCTCAAGTGAGTATATGCTGGATATCAGATTGGTTTTCAGAATAAAATAGAGATCACTTTATACCAGATTAGCAGGAATAGGTTGTGTCGTGTTGGCTATGAGAATACATAAGCAATACTATAAAAATCTAAATGTAACAAATCTTTAAACGAGATTCAGTTGCCTTGAAAAACAGGGAAAACTTGTGTCTAAACTCTGAGGAGGGCATTGAAGAATGGGCAATACATTAGAAAGCAAGAGGAAATGAGGCTTATTTTTCTAATAAAATGAACCATATTGTGATAAATTAATGTGTGGGTTTTTATAGCCTTAAATGCACATTTCAGTCTTCCAAGCCTCCCACACCTGGAAAAAAACTTTAAGAATAATGAACCGAAGAACATATGATTAAGCTCTTACCAAATCTTGCAAGGTTTTTTTTGTTTTGATGTGAAGTTTTAGCAAGAATAATTATTTTTTTCTTCATAAAATGAAGAAAAATAAACATTTGATCTGATAAGACAGGTGAAAAATCCCACATATAATATCCATACAAAATACATGTACAACATGTCTGGAAAGGACTTAAATTTCTGTATTTTAGGATCCTAATCTCTGGAGGAGAGTCTAGCTTCCATCCCAATCAGATGCTCACCTGAAATGCAACAGCCATAGGTTTTAAGATTGCTATGCCAAGCAGAATATAGGTGTCTTACTTTCTGGACAAAGCATTTCAATAGTGAGGCTAACAGACAACTTATTTTTATCCCTCAGGAGCAGGTTTTTGGAAGGAATCTAGGTCTGTCAGTGTGTCTTAGCTATATTAGGTGGTTAATGTGTCATCTGAACCAGTGGAGAAAACATCAAATTTGAAAAACACTGCCAAATTTCCTACAGCACTATTACCGATGTGGAATATTGACAACTTTGAACTCACTGTGCTTCTGTGTCTTCTGATCTAGCCACACAACCTTTGTATATGAACAAGTTCAAATAACTTTGTTTGCTCATTACTCTTGATATGGTTACCGCTTTTTTATTTCCAGTACAATGATAACAAATGTGTATTTATCACAACCAAATGACAATGTCTTGCCTAAGCAGCAATGTGATTTATTTTTGTTGTTCATGATTTGAATTGCCAGACTGATACGTAATTAAAATGTTCTGCTTGCTATAAAGCAGAGTACTGTCATTCTAGATGAAAAACTATCATTTGTTACCATTACCAGACAATGAAATTTGTATCAAATACTTAGGATAATCAAGAATGAAAGTGAACAAAACAAAATAAAAGAAATAAAATTCTCCAAAGTAACTGCCTTTAGAATTATAAAATGGCACAGGGGGTTGTTTTTTTGATTCATTAATCTAATTCTCAAACAAGAAAAAAAAATCTTTAAAATTAGCCAACCAGAATATAAGAAAAAGTGTAAGCTGTCTTACCTCAGGGATATCAATAAAATTATGTTAAAATATGATACCTTGATGGCAAGCAAATCAACTGGCTGGATGATACAATAGAGTAATGCTGCAATATAAAACTGTAACTGTAAAGTTTCATGCTGACGTACACATTTACGTCTACATGCAAAATTATGATTTGACTGAGCCATGTGTGAAGCCACACTGTTCATCTTGTGAT
Organism: Baryphthengus martii; assembly: GCA_013396935.1. Classification (NCBI taxonomy): domain Eukaryota; kingdom Metazoa; phylum Chordata; class Aves; order Coraciiformes; family Momotidae; genus Baryphthengus; species Baryphthengus martii. Next base: position 16,871 of record VWZK01022190.1, read on the forward strand.
GAACACCTTGTGGAAATTTATCAGCATTAACATTTATCAGCCAGTTGAAATTTGTTGGGCAACCACAGATTCTTACTTTTCCCCTTTCTGTTTTAGAGCTTATCCTCTTTGTTACTGCTTCATTGCTCAAGAAGTTATTTTCTCCTGAACCCATTTAGAAAGCCTATCATATATCTGTAATCTGCATAAATTTATCTATATAGTGAAGTGGCACATTTTGCAGAAGATGATTACAGTATTTTTAAAAAATAGTGTTAAAAGAATGTCAGGAAAAAGCTTCTGACTGAATGCCTTAGCATTGCACAACCAAGCACTACTTCATGACACTGCTTTTAAGTCTAGAGAACTGGAATTGTGATGGAATGACACCCTTAACTTCCAGAACCTTGGTATTCACCTTGCTAATCACTGTTCATTTTCTCAAGGGAAAAAAAACAAAAACAAAAACAAAACTTTATGTTAAAGGTTTCTGAAGTAAACAGGTAGCAAAAATCATTAAGAGTATTGAACACTTTCTGTCAATTAAAAGAGCAAGCAGAACAAACATATGGGAGTGATATCTGTGTCCGTGACCACAGAGACAAGTAAGAATTTGATCTGGACTTGGAAATTTCCCAAGAAAAGCAGGGGCTTGCAGTGACATTATGTTCCTACACAATTTTATTGATAAGGATGTTTATGCTAATCATGAAATTCATCATACTTGTAGCCACACTATGCCTAATTTTTTTATGTCTACAAAATTGAAAACTAGCATCGATGATATATAAACAAATTGTTCTTTCTCACATTAGCTAATGCTATAGTTTGTGATATAGGTCAGTGACTTTATTTAATAAGATCCATAGTTCTTCAAGTAACTAACCTTTAAAAAGTTATGACCGGCATGAGTCTTTGCAGACTGTATTTTAGCTCAAGTAAATACTTGTGGCGAAACTGTACCATTCAAATGAGCTAACATTGGAAAAACTGGTAGATTCTTAAAAATGCCTGTTCTTGAATCCCGTGAAAATCTTCTGTGATCACCTTATTTCACTAGTTCTTTTTCCCCAGGATTATTACAGAAGCAGAAAGATGGCAGGTGAATTTAGAGATTAATCCATTAGACTGTACATGCTTCCATTTCAAAGTTTGTTAATTTTCTTTCTCCTTTGTCAGTTTTAATTTGTCACTTAAACCGAAATGAAATAATTGCACCAGTATCTGAGTTGTGTTGCATAGTCAAGGTTTTAGAGCAGGTATAAAATTGGCTTTTGGATTCAACTGACACTGGTTAAATGATTACACAGTAACACATGTTGAGACAAGGCTCCCAACATGTCAAATTAAATCAAAATCAAAATTAGTTCAGTCACAGTATAGTGTTTATGTACACTAGTAGCATATCTTGTAAAATATCTGTAAAGCTACTGTTTTCAAAATATTACAATGAAATGTAATAATTGTCTTTGGAAATCAATGGCAAGGAATTATAAACACTGAAATTATTTAGACTGAGACTTTGAAATACCTTTTCCTTCTAGTAAGTCACCACATACTTTAAAAAAAGGACTTTATAAAGCACCTGTCACATTAATATTCTATGCAATGATTAGGCACCAATGCTATCAAAGTCATTCTAACCTTTCAGAACTCTCTTTGGCTAGTTTCCCAAATTAGTCATAAAAACAGTGCAGTCTACTTCCATTCAGCCTTTTGCAGCTATTAAAACAAATTAGAACATTTAATCCACACTCTGAAACCTTCACAGAAGAGAGTGCAGGCAGAGATATCCTAAAGGTTTTTGTAGAGGGTCATCAGATTGAATTCCAAGGCTAATCCATATGCACAGGGAAAATAACATCTTCCTTTCCAAAAATAGCTATGAAAACAAAAGGATCACATATTCATAGGAGCATCTGAAAATAAATGGAAGGACTGTGATACTAAATGGTATTGCTTGTTAAGTCTTACTGCTGCAGAGACAGATTTTGTAGTGCTTTTGAACATGAAGACAAGGAGATTAAACCCTAATAAGACCTTCTACTGAGATACCTAACTTTGACAGAAAACAACAGGAATTATTTTTTTACTTGTTTTAGACATTTTAATAATGTTATCCAGAGCTCTTACAGATGGAATAATCACATTTGTATCAAAATGTTTACCTTTATGAGCACGGGCTACTCATAAAATGAAGAGCTGTTGAATTGAGACTTTGATTTCTAACATGTAAGTGATTTTAAGATTAATTAGTTAAGATTGTGATATAATTCTTAGTATCTTCAATGGAATCAAAGCTGAGTCTACAAATGAAAATGTAATATTTGCTCTAAAAGAGGCAACAGAAATTTCATGATTAAAAATATTTGCCTTACTGATGAGCTGTCTAAATTAAGCTAAATGTCTTGCTCCTGCTAGCTTAGGCTCTCTGGGTCCCCATCAATTCAGGCATCTGAGTATGCTGTGTGACAAGGCTGTTAGAAAAATCTGCCACATAGCAGCCCATTTCAGCATCTGATATGCTGCATGCTGGCTTCTCTAGCTATTTGTAACTTGGTGTCATACCACTAAATTCACCAGGAGTCAACACAAGCAAGAAAAAAAAAAAGGTGTCTAAATTAATCCTCAGATTTTTTTACTCCTTTGGTGATAATGGACCATTTTGTTGCTGAATACAGCAAAAACAATTGGCAATTCCTATCTATGAGACAGCACTTTATGTAAAGTAAGTCAATATCAAATCCCTTCAAAAAGTAGGGAGACGAAGGCACAAAGACTTGAAGTGACTGGTTCCAAACTATTCAGGCAGCTCATAGAAAAAATCAAATAGGGTAACTTCAAAAATCCAAGCCTTTGCCATTCTGAAGGTGGAAAAAATTTTGTGAGATGTTTCAGAAGTTAAAATATGTGATGGTTCCAGCATTTTGATACAGGAATGAAAAGATGCGCCTTTCAAGTCATCTGAACTCTGGTCTCTTCCGATCACACACGCAACCAAGACCTCCAAATGTACCCAAGGTACATGACAAACTAAGCTAAGGGTCAGATGAAATTCACGGTTTGGTATTACTCAATCATTTTTGCCATTAGAAACTCTAGATAGAGCAAAAATAAAACTTTCAGGGGAAAATATATTTTCAAGGTACAATATATTCAACTCGCTGAGTTTTCTTACAGGGAGATTTCCATATGCATGTAATGCAATAGTATAATGCCATCTTTAAGGATAATGATGATGATTTGGTCTCATTGTTTTTTCCCCTATAGTGTGCATTTTCTACTGGTGTCTTGCAGGAATATGTATTTTTTTTTTCATCTGCTGTGCTATACTCTTTGTAGGTGAGTCATTGTGTTATATTTCCCTGCTATGGCTAGTTATAATAAATAGGTTAAATTAACTATAATAAAGATCAAAATGACAACAGATAAACCATTAAAAAAAACAACCCACAACTATAATTATGGGTTACTAGTTGTGTATTTCATTAAGACCCAACCAATTAATTTTTGTAATCAACATACATTAGGTTAATCACATTGTATGGTTTTGTTGTCTGACAGAATTTTTCTTTTTCCTTCACATATATACTATCTCTCCAATGCATTCAAGAGGCTATATGATGCCATGAACTTGGCTAGCTACACCTCTGAGTTACAAAGCAATGAGATATTTAGGTGCATATCAAATGAATATGCTAAGTTAATGGCTATTATTCTGAAATAATATCTCTATACATACATACTATATGTATTTTGCTAGTGACACATTAAACCAGCAAGATTCCTCTCTATACAACTATCCCTTATGAAAAATTCTACTTTGGAAGTGAATAGAAACAGTACCAAAGTACTTTCTACCCCAAAATAGTCACAACTCTCTCTAAAAAAAAGCATATATTGACTTCACAGGGATAAGGAAAAGGGACCATAAGTGTTTATAGCACAGATCCACAGATCATAATCTTTCATTTCCAGGAATTAAACCCAAAAGTTCTAGGATTTTCCTAATTCATTTTTGTAAGCAATGAATATTTCCCTCATCAGGGTTGCCACAATGTGTTTACTTCATTTTTCTTCCTCTTGACCTCAATCTGTCTTTGAAACTTCCTCTAAGCAGCTGAGACCAGGTGTGGTTTCTGTGTACCAAGTCCCACCTACGTACACAAGCTGAGAACTCTCTGCTGTTGTAGGGAGGTACTCAGCAGCTGAATTAAGTAATTCAAATCTGCTTCGTGCAGGTGCAGCAGCACAAGGCGGCCTTAAAAGCATCTTTTGAGAAGATATTATGTTTTAATCAACCTGATGAGCTCAATCCACACATACAGGATTTACTGGGATTCTGTGCATTACGGAGCTTTACAAAAATCACACTGCTTCTTTCTATTTTATGTAGTTTACAAATCATAATATAAATTTGGTATAGCAAAACAGTTTATTTCTAGTGTAAGAGAAATATGCCAAATTTGGAAGTGGTAAGAAAGAAAATAAATTAAATCCTCGTGTATCCACTGTATCTACATGTATTTTCATCCAAGGACGAAAAATCTGATTTGACATTCACTGAGTTGAAATAGCTGAAGTAGTAGAAGTTCCATTGAGACAGGCGAGTTAGACTTTGGGGCAGGGTATCTCTCTGATCTGTAAGAATCAGCATTCCTGGGACAGGACATCTTCAAAGATACAGTCTTCAGAGACAATCAAAACCCCCTTCACAACTAGCTGATATGAAAAGAAAACGGCTCCTGTTGCACTGCAAAAGGATTCTTTGCAGCTGCTGCTTATATATAAGTAGATGTAAGATTTTCATTAGAATTAATGATCTCCATAGACCTCAATTTAAAAAAAAATAAAAAAAAAAAATCATTTAACATAGAATCATAGAATGTCTTGAGTTGGAAGAGACCTTAAAGATCCTCTAGTTCCAATCCCCTGCCATGGGCAGGGACATCTCCCATTAGACCAGGTTGCTCAGAGCCTCACCCGGCTTGGTCTTAAGTACTTGTAACACTGAGACTTTTTCTAGCTAGATTATTAATAGTGAAGGGCTTTGCTTTCTTACACTATGCTTTTTTTTTAGGAAGTTCTAAGGTTCCTTCTTTTCTGGACAGAAGTCCAGATTTTCTGAGGTAACACAATAACAGTAAGAGAGTAACAGCAGCTAAAAAAAAAGTCAGCACTAACAATAACTGTTGTATGTTAACTAAACATGAAAAATCCAGCCTAACAGTATGAATGTAAAATCCATTACACTGCACAAGAGCAGCGCAACACTGGGAGTCTCCAACTAGGTGCCTGTTAAGAATGAATACAGCCTTAACAGGCCGCAAAGTCAACACTCTTCTCCAAAGCGACACATTGAGTGCCTGACATCTGTGTAGGGTCAGAGCATGGATGTCAGTCCTCTTTCTACCTCGTTGCAAAATCTTTATTTATATTCTCTAGAATGCACTGGGTTCACATGTGGGAACCCATCATTACTATGAGGGACATTATGACATCCCAATTCAACATCCTTTCGCAATAATGAATGACAACATTTTTAATTAAGTTCCTGATACACACACTTTATCTCAATTTGCTTTTATGGTATGTTGGGTATATGAAAGGTTATTATTCATTAAGGAATTTTCTTTTGATCTTTTGTGGCAAGTTGGTGAATACTCAACCAAAAGAATTTGCTGATCATACTTAAAATCTCTTCTGTGTTATCACAGTCCTTGTAGTAATCTTCCTTTAATTATAGATATAACTGAGGTGTATATGTAATAGATAATGAAATATTTATATGTATATATAGTTATATATAATAGGCTACTATATATATAACTAAGATATCTAGGACTTAGTCTTAAAAAAACAAAAACAAGCTCAATAATATCTTATTGTTACGAGTCTCCAGCTTCTGATTTTCTGAGCAAAATAGACCCTCTCTAGATGGGTCTTTAAAAATAAACCTGCTAGAATGGTGATGAATAAAAGAGGTTAAGGAAAGAAGTTTCATTTTTAATTTATTTTGATTTGGTTATTATCTAAATAAAAGCTCATTTTGAGCTCTGCAGCAGAGTTTTTGAAATTGACAACGCTGGCTTCAACCAGGGCTTCTGTCCCTCCTTTCTTGCAGTGCTGAGGAGCTCACCTGAGCTAGAACTGAGCCTCCTGGGTCCTTCAGTCCTGGGTTCAGCACCTTAAGGTAACAAGGGCTGGTGTGTTCTGCTGAGCCTCCTGTCAGAGCCTGAGAAGATCCATATAAAATATTCAGCAGTCAATGAACTGTAATTTTCTATTTCATCCTAAATATGTCCTATTGCTTCTACTTGGAAAAGATAAAACAAAATTAAATCATCTTAAAACATTCTGTGACTTCCTTCATTCAGAATTAAAGTGACCTTTCTTCACTAGCTCAAAGAGGATTAAGTGACCCAAGACCACTCTACAGCTGAATTAAAACATCTATATAAAACTTCAATGCTCTGTAGAAGGTATGCAATTGTTAATTTCTTTTAAGTTCTCCTAAATGTCCTATGTCTTTTTGATGTTAAACGATCTTGTTCCCCCTTTACAAACCTCTAATAAACTGTCATGATTTACCAAGGTACTTAACTATGTAGTTAATTTAAAGCACTTAAGTGAGACCATTCATTACAATGACACTTCACTTGTCCTTTAAGTTAAACATATGCTTTCTGAATTGTAGCCTGCAGTGAGTCTGCTCACAAAGGATGTTTTGGGTATATCACACTTCTGCAAGGTGCTGATCACTCTGCACTCCTACCCGTGACATGAGCAACAGCAGATTCTCAACTTAAAAGTTCACAGCACCTTGCAGGAACAAATCTACCCTCTATCAGTCAGCAAAATCAAGGCCTGATTTACATGTGTCTACCTGCCTTCACAGTTTGAGGCAATTTTGTGCTTACAAATCATTGACCTGAATTCATGTGCCTAAAGTGAATGTGAGCACAAATATTAGCTGTTATCTAATCACCCAAAGAATATTTACACCTGTTATGAATTATACATGCAGAAATTCAAGCTCAATTATTTGTCTATGTAAAGTTGAATACACAAAAAGATCATTTCGAAAAATCTAGGACAAGTTGTTAAACTCACTATATTTTATAGAGCAAGGACTGACTCACCAGAATACTGAATATTTTATGTCTGGTTAAGAGCATCTGCTTAAAAGTGGCAAAACATGGATTAATACAAGATTCCTCACATAAAAACAGGACAATGCTTCGTATGTGAATTCTGATCATTTTGAATGTATTTGGTAGACTTACTCATGGAAGCCAATATATCGTCATCAGAGAGGATGACTTTTGTATTTGTGTATGTAAATTACTGTATTTAAAAATAAGATCTTTAATACGTCAGTTCAATCCAGGCATAAGGAAGAGAGTCAGGAATTTTTAATAGAGGGAAAAAGAATCAACCAAGTAGGAGAGGTGAAGAGATTGGAAATCCCACCCAGCCTCGACCGAAAACCAGTTATGGTAAGGACAGAAAAAGGTCTTCAAATAGGGACACCACATTTCTTGAGCTGTGTAGTCAAATCTCTGATTTCTTGCCTTTGCATCCTGTTTAGCGCCCTCCTACAAGTTTGCAGCAAGAGCTCGCTAGTGTAAATTATGTGATGTCATTTCAGTAGTGAGGATGAATTCAGCCATTCAGTTTCTTTTAATGACTAAGTGAACAACAGTTTCAGGATAACTCACATTTTCATATTTAGTCTGAAAATAGGAGTTTGACTTCAGACATGAGAGGCATGGCTGAGCAAACATGACCCAGATTCACACTTTTCTGTGCTATGAATTTTCCTTGATGCACAATGAGCAACATTCTAAGCTGTTCTGAAAGAGCTACTTACAGTGATTCAAAAAACACAGCTGAAAACATTCCAATAACAATATTTTTCATTCTTTACAAAGAAATGACCATCAGAAAAAGTAGTCATTATTTTAAATTTTGAACCAGCATAGCCTTTAAAACTAAAATATGAAAAATAATTTATTTTCTACATATCCTCCTAAATTGTTGTCCATTTACTGCAAGGATATCTAAGTACTTCAAGTCTAAACAGGGGAGGAAGAATTTAGTCTGTGCTATTTTAAGTTCAGAGAAATTTTTAGGCAAAGGAAAACACCCTAGTAATCACCACAAATGAAACAGAAGTGCTTCAAAGTAAATTTGTAATTTTCAGTCTCTTTTTCATTTAAGGAAATGTCCTGAAAGTCCTTGAATTTTGACAGTCTTGCATCAGCTAGCTGCCTGCAGCATTCCCCGGGGCCTGCTTTTCAGATGCTCTCAGGTTGGGATCTGTAGTAAGACTGCTTCATATCACAAGCACAAACAGCTTTTCTTGCATATTTATCTCATTGCTATCTTGGAAACTGTATGCACAGCACAATAGCTTTTCAAATATTGATGGAATTTTCAGCTGTTATGTTATCTCCCTTGCAGCACTCCCTCAAAAAGCAGTACGAACACTTTCAGACTTTGCTTAATGTCATATATACCTGTTTCTTATTTTGTATTGCACATATTCAAAGCTAAAATAAAAATTGAATTAGAAATAACTAAGCAAGAAATAGTTCTTAAATTCTCTAAAACATATAGGTCAAATTTTCAAAGGCAAGTGACTCCGTATTACTGAATTTATTTTTATGACCAGATGTAGATTTACCAGGATGAACTCAATCAGAAATCCACTTCCCAAATCGTATAGCTGGTACATTATATGTTTCTATACAGTACAACACGATTGCATGATTATGCAGCCTTTTCTTCCACATCCGTTTGTTTTAAGAGATATGTCCATTCTTGATTATGAGTATAGGTGCATAGTGCCGGATCCAGTACCTGGTACAGACACATTTGTTTCTTTCAGTCTCAACCAAGAGTTCAATTAAGATGCCCAAACACGAGTACCTACTGTCATTTGAGATAGCAGGATAGCTAGCCTGCTGTCCCTGCTAGTATCTAGTTGCTGCTCTTGAAGAGCACAGACATAGGTGTGGGTCTGAAAAATTCTGTGTCTGTCACGTTTACAGAGAAATGAACATCCCAGAACAGCTTAAATGGCATGTGCTGCCTGTATTTGGACACCTTAATCAAGCTCCTGGTGCCTAATTGCCCCTCATAATCAAGGAATATCTGAGAAATACAGTAAAAAGGGTATGGAAAACTATTCACTTTGCCCTACAGTAGATGCACATTTGTTGTTCAGCTGATTATGCCTATAGACTCATTTGGACATATCAAATAATAATTTGAGTTTAAATGCATGGCTCACATGAAAATATGGACAATGAGGTACAGAATTTATGTGTTTTATTTCATAAAATAACACCCAATGCCTCAATTTCCATAAGCAAGGACACACACTCTTTTTATGAGCTGAAGTTCTGTGTCCTCATGTATAAAGTATGCAGATTTCTAAAATGGAATTCATGTCCATTGAAGAGGATAATCTACAAATCTGTGCGTAGTTTGATGTGAAGATTTTACCAATGCATTTAATTTTACCATGCACTTCTAGGTCTGTTTTTCTACTTGCTCTAAACTGCCGCAGTATTGGACACGTTTCAGGGCTAAACTTGATTTATTAAATTTTAAAATATACAAAGTTTTGAGAGTCTAGTCTTCCTGCTACAAGAGTTCTCATTATTAGGCAGCAGATTATGAAACTTATGCTTTCACGAAACACGCTGTATCAGACCAGCTAGATCATTGCCTTGGAAAGAGCTATAAATTAGAACCTTCTTAAAATATGAAACCATTTCCTCAATCATTACTTTAAAAGGGGTGTACCTCTCTCTGCGAGCAGCTACTCTTATGGAAGCAGGCTACGTGGCTGGATAACTGAAGTTTAGTTAGCTGAGGCTGGGTGAGTGTGGTGGGTTGGCCCCAGTGGGCAGCCAGGCACCCACACAGCTGCTCGTTCACTTTCTCTTCACACCACAAGCAGGATGGGGAAGAAAAGAGTGAGAAAACCCATGGATCAAAATAAAACTAGGGAAATCGTGCAGCAGTTACTGTCACAAGCAAAGCAGACTCAACTCTTCTCGAGTCTAGGGAATTTAACTTAATTTAAAGCATTTAATTACTGGTTTAGGTATTGGGAAATAAAGATAAATATATAAACACTCAGAGAATACACCTTTCCTATTCCTTTTTCCAACTCACCTTCACTATAGGCGTCTCCTCCCATCTTGTTAATGTAGCTTACATTCAGTCCCTTTAGTTATGCAGTGCGTGGGGCAGGGGACTGGGGTAAAGGCACAGTGAGGTCGCTTACCAGTCACTGTTCCTTACTCTGCCACAGTTCCTTCCTTTATGGTCATTTCCTTCTCTCTGATGACTCTGGTTTCAGTCCTCCAAGTTCTGAAGCCCCTCTGTGGGCATTGCCAGCTCCACCATGGAGCACTTCATATGCTTCCATGTCACTGATCCCTTTTCCTTCAGTGTTTTACTGTCCTGTATTATATGTTTTCCCAGAGGCATTTATTAAATATGTTTTTACCTCTCACTAGGCTGCCGGGCCTAGTTGTGTCCTGCAGCAGGTCTGTTGGCACCTGCTGGAACTGTCTGGCTGGCACGGAGCAGTCACAGAATCTTCACAGAGGCCACCCTGCAGCCCTCTGCTGCCAGCACCCTGCCATTTATACCCAACACAGTCAGTTGCAGGCTGTTCCATGTTGTTTCTGCCACTCCTTCCTCCTCAGTGGGAAAACTTCTCACATTCCCCACCCTGCTGCAACATGGCATCCCTTTCATGGGAGACAGTTTTCCATGAACTTCTCCTACCAGCATGGATCCCTTCCACAGGCTGAAATCCTCCCAGTGATGGACTGCTCCAGTTCAGGCTTCCGTCGGAGTCACAGTCTTCTTTGTGAGCAGTCCCCTGCAACAGTGTGTGGTCCTCCATGGGCTCAGCCTGCCATTTTACCACAGGCTACAGGGGAACCGCTGCCCTGAGCACTTCCTGTTCTCCTTCCTCACTGACTCAGGTGCCCATGTTGTCTCTACTATGTTCCATTCCTTCCCATAACAGAAGGACTCAACCAACAGCTTTTTTTTGCTTTTTAAATGTTTTAGCAAGGAGGTGCTGATTGGCTCAGCCTTGGCCACAGGTGGGTCTGACTTGGAGCTGGAGGAGCTTCTGGAAGCTTCTTACAGGGGCCGTACCAGTACCCTCTCCCCTGCTACCAGAAGCCCACCAAACACAAACTCAACACAGCAGGATAAAAGGGAGTGGTACTTAGTTCCCTGGAGTCTTTGAGGCGGTGTGTGGTGCCAGGTTAATGTCTGCCATTCCAGGAGCAGTCAGTCCAGACTATGGATTTAAGTGGTGGAAGGGAAAGGTCTATGACAAATACTCGGACTAAACATGGTGGGAACTACTAACACACACATATACACAAATATTTCTTGCATTTTTTTTTCCTGGTTTTCAACTTCTCTGCTTGTTTATATGTCTGGCTTCAACTTTCAAATAATTACATTGTTTAACAAGACTCCCTTGAAGTGGCTGCAGAGCTTTTACTGAGAAGCCCTGAGAGCTGTCAGTATGTCACTTTGTCTACCTTGGTGGTCATTGTTTCAAAGGATTTCAACAAACTAGTCAGGCGTGATCTTGATCCTTTCCTGCATCACATTGACAACCCATAATCAGACTGTTTTTCTCATGCATCTCTTCTACTTTGATCTCAGAGTTTTAAAAACTCTCCAAGTTGATGTTAAACTACTTTCTTTGTAATTTCCTTGTCTGTCCCTGTATGCCTGCTAGCCAGTTTAGGACCAGTAAAATATTAATCTGGAACTGTTGTGCTGAAATGTATTATCTTCTAGATATGATCCGTGCTCAAATATTTATCTTAATCTCACTTTACCTTGAGTCCTGGGATTTTGGTCTTCCTCAATACAGCAGACAGGAAGCAGTCCCAGAAATTGTTGGAGTGTGTGGAAGATAACTCCCTAACACAACTGGAGACTGAGCCAACTAGGGAAGCCTCTCTACTAGACCTGCTGTTCGTGAACAGAGAAGGACTAGTGGGAGATGTGAAGGTTGGTGGCTGTCTTGCGCAAAGCAACCAAGAGATGGTTCTGTTTTCAATCCTTAGGGAAGTAAGGAGGA
>VWZK01022198.1:0-13103 GCA_013396935.1 Baryphthengus martii
CTTGCTTGGGCCCCCTTACCATTTAGAGTTCTGTACCATGGGACTTTTCTAAGCAGTTCCCTGAAGAGGCCAAAGTCAGCCCTTCTGAAGTCCAGGGTAGTGATNCTGAAGTCCAGGGTAGTGATCCTGCTTGTGGCCCTGTGCCTACCGCATGTGATTCCAAACTCTACCATCTCATGGTCACTACAGCCAAGGGTGCCCCCGACCTTCACATCCTCAACCAGTCCCTCTTTGTTTACCAGTACAAGGTCCAGCAGCACTCATCTCCTTGTCGGCTCCTCTACCACCTGCATCAAGAAGTTATTGTCAAATACCTGAAAGGAGATTGTAGTGAGGTTGGGGTAGTCTCTTCTCCCAAGTAACAAGTGATAGGACAGGAGAAAATGGCCTCAAATTGTACCAGAGGAGGTTTAGGTTGGATGCTAGGACTTCACTGAAAGGAACAGGCTGTCCACAGAGGTGGTAGAGTCACCGTTCCCAAAGGTATTTAAAAGACGTGTAGATGAGGTGCTTAGGGACATAGTTTAGTGGTGCGATTGGCAGTGTTAAGTTAATGGTTGGGCTTGATAATCTTTACCTTTACAAAACACAGTTCCCAGATACTTAGAAATGCTTTAAGAGTCATCACGATTTAAGCACAGTGAGAGAGTGGATAGAGGGTTCAACAGTTAATTAATCCTTGCTGGACTTATGAAGTGTCCCTCACCCCAGCAGGGCTCTAATGTGGACATGGAGACAAGGGTCAAAGGTGTCCTTCCAGGGACTCTCTTACCAGGCATGGGTGAGCAGAGCTGCATCTCAATCACAGCTTCATGTCTGTTCAGCCACTGACTTCTTAAGAGAATACTGTCATTAAAATTTGAGCTGTTTTTTCCGCCATATCTTCTTGGAGATTGAGTGTTTGGTATATTTAGCACTCCTGGTTTAATGACAGGACTCTTCCTTAATGCATGACCAAATTTCTCAATTCATTTATGTGCCATTCAATCTCATGTCAAAGTAAAAATATAAATGTCTTAAAATCACAACTTGGTTAAAAAAATCTTTCTTAAAAAAAAGATTGAAAAAAAAGACAATTAGAAATGGAGCCAAGTCTGACAGTCTATGTCAGTGGAAATTCAGTAATAACCTGTGACATGATTGCTCTTCAGCACAGTCAGCCTTCTGCCTCCTACCACAGGTAATGCATTCGCTGTCTGTGCTGCAGCTGGAGGGACCTCCTGAGACCCACGCTGAGAGACCAGAAGACCTGCAAAGAGCTGTTCCAGCTGGAAACTGACTGGATACTGAGTGTATTTAGTATTGTGAAGTCTAAAGTGAATTACCTTTAGTAGACATGTTCATGAGTGTGTCTCATGGGGAAATATATATTTGGGAAATTAATGCTTGTCTCCAGCTAAAACATCTAAGGGAAGTACCTTCTTGTTTTAATCGTTACTGCTGAAGTCGTCCTGACTTAGTAGTCTCTCTGTTCTCTCTTGTTAGCAGAACTGGTAATTGTATTTTAAAATAATTATAACATTTCCTCTGATGAGCTTAGATCATTTAGCCAGGTCGAACAAAGGTTAGAGGGGATGTAATATCTCTTACTAAATGTGTTGGGTAGTAAATGCTGAGGAGAGGAAAGAGCTCTTTCAGTTGAAGTGATAATATTAGCTCAGATCAAACAGCTACATATTGGTCATGAATAAATTTATACTGTATATTGGAAGACAATCTCTGAGTGTCTGAAGAGGCAAGATCGGAAGAGCTTGTTCAGTCAGAGAAATGGGGGACTTGGGCTTGTTTTAAGACGAAGCTTCATGGCTCCAGACAAGAGGCAGAATAGGTGAAGGGAGGAATCCTTGGAGAAAAATGAAGTTTGTGCTGTGAGACCTTACGTGAAAAAAATTAAATCCAAAAGATTTTTGAACGGACACTTGATTCCTCTATGAACACTATATTTGTGCCATCATTACCTCAGCATCCTGGGAAGGACACATCTCCTTGGCCTCTCCTGACGCTGGTGACTGGTGAATCAGTGTGGTGGCAACACGCACCATTGCTGCTGGGCTGCTCACTTCAAAGGAGTTTCAGTGCGTTATCCTCTTTTCTGCTTTGCTTAAGCCTGTCACCAGAACTCAGTCTAGACAGAAGGGACAACTGCGGGCTTCTCACACCTGCTTTGGTAGCATGAGCCTGGTCTGCTTTGTTGGTCCATCTAGGATTTATTATGTTTTTTTTCAGGTTTTTGCAATAGCATATCTATGTGTAGTTATTAGAGAGCCAGTGAGTGATGTCCCTGATCTCTTCCATTCTGTTCCTGTAGACAGATCCTGTTTTATTATTGTAGTCTTTGATTTAGTTGCAGAGCAGGATGCTCTGTGGCCCACAGCATGTTCCTGGGCTCCCTCTATGCTTGACGCTTGCTGCCTGGCACTTTGTGATTGTCACAATCCCCCTAGCTTGGCATTCCTTTATGCACTGAATACCACTGTCTACTGTCCTGCAAATAGCTGGAAAGCAAGAGATGCTGCTTTGTAAGATTTTTAGTCCAGGATCATTTTTTACCAAAGATGTATTACTGTGACTAAAATTACTCTCCTGTATCTTTCTTTCTTTCTGTATCGTCCTGTAACTTTCTCTTTATAAATGCTAACTTGTATCAACTGGGCCTATGATAGCTTGAAATACAACACTCACAGAGTGGAAATTGTTTGCAAAAAAAGCTGCTTATTCAACTTTACAATGTCTCTCTGACCATTTGCAGTGTGTTGTCTCTGCCTGAGACATGACTCTGGACTTGATCCTTCTCCCACAGCGAGTCATAAAACCTGTAGCTCTTGTAGCACTACTGTTTAAGCTCAGTTCTTGGAGAAAGGAAAAAACCAAGTTTTGGCTATCTTCTGTTATATACTTAAAGCGTAGGCAAATGCCATTACAATGACAAATCTAGCAGTTTTATAAAAAAAAGATATCTGGTAATTTTGACAGTATGGTATGCACACTAAAACAGTATTGAGTTTTCAAGAGAACTGAGATTTTCTGTGAGAATGTGATGTGACTTTATCTGAGAGTCTGTCCTGTCCTAAAGAAGCAAGTTCTCTTTTTTTTGTATCCTTCTACACTCACCGTTTGAATTTCTCTTCTGAAAGCTTCATACATAAATCACTATAGACTGAAAGCCAAGTCTGGCCTAAGGTGCAGCACCTACAACTTCTAGGACTACAAAGAAATGTAAATCAGGCAGTGTATCTGTTTTCCTACTACTTATGCTGCTGTTGCCTATGCTTTGTCTGCTCTGTGCGTAAGACTACTCCTCTACACACAGGAAAACTGCAGAGCTTCCCATACAGCATCACCAGCATGTAAGCCCACTTAGCCCCTTAACACTCCCAATCAATTTTTTTTTTCTTTTCTTTGGGTTTTTTTTTTTTTTTTGGTCCTGTCCATGGCAAAAGGATGAAAGGATAAAAAAAAAAATTCCCACAAGTAAAAATCCTGTAAAAGCACTGATTCAGTATCTGCATCCTGGGTCCATCAATTGCTCTTTGCTGCCCGGCTCTTTCCTCCTCTGTTGGAGTAGGGTGCAGCAGGAGTATTAAACCCTAGTGACCAGGTTTTGTTAACAGAAGATGAAAGACCAAACTAGCTCATCTGTCAGGGAGATTTCTTTTTGAAATGTCAGCAGGATCAGACTGAAAGTGAAAGTAACTGGTCCACCAAGGGCATAAATTTGAGGAAGATGGTCCTTGGACAGTGCCACTGTTCCAGAGCTTGGAGCTGTCTAGACATGTCTGTGTATGTGTGTGCTGGTAGGGCTGGTGTGCCAATGGCAGTAGATGTCATTATTTAAGAACAGTATTTCCTACTGATGTTTTTATCTTTCCGTAGGGAAGAATGTTTTTGTTTGGAAAACACAGCTTGGTAATAACTAGTCTTTCTTTACATTCTGCTTTTAATTTTAAACATGTTACCATGGGTAAGCTAAAGATTTAATCATGGATACCTTAATAAAGAAATCCAACAGATCAATTAAATTGCACATAACCATGACTAATAATTACCTACAATGCGTAGAACCATCTCTAATGCTAGCCACAAGAGCCTGGCATATTATTTAAGAACGTTTTACAAGTAGAGTCTGCCTAGAAATTGTGACCAAGAATTGTTAAAAGCCATCCATTTCACAATCTACCACCTGTCCAAATGAGACGTGTGTGCGTCTATAACACTAGCATTCTCTGTGGGGTCACACAGTCACTTCCACACAGGTGTGGGGACCTTGTATCTTGAAACAGTAGCAGTTGCTGCACCAGGTAACGTTTGTATGGACAGCTTTGTCATCCATAAACAAAACTAGAACAGTCTGAATACTTCTGTCACTCTTCCTAGTTTACAGGAATCCTGCACATTTGCTCCCTGCAAGAAGAATAATTTATTTGTCTTTTGGGGATAACCTTTCATTATGTAGGAGCTCAGATGCGCATGCTTATAACCCTTGATATTTGATTACCCGTTTCTACTCAGAACACACTTCAGTTGCACTGCGAAGAGGATCAATGCCATTGCTTAAAGACTTTGGAGTCACTAGTATAAAACGAAGGTTTCTCGAGGCTATCATGGAGCCATTGAGTAGTAGGTTGGACTGGATTATCCTAGAGGTCCTTTCCAACCTTAATTATTCTATGATTCTATGATTCTATCCAGGCAGTGCATGCTGCCCAATGTTACTTGTTTATTCTTCAAAATCACCTATTGTTCATGGCTGTTCAGTCTCTTATACACAAGTCATGCACGAAGGCACGTGCTCTCCAGTTTATGCTTGTAAACCCTAGAAACAGTGGCTGAGCAGCAGCTTTCTCTCTTACGCTAAATACTTGGCTTTGTTGGTCCCACTGAACACTCTAATTCTTTGTGAACATCCACTTAGTAAAAGTCACATAGTGCCTAGTGCTGGGCCACAGAAGGCTGTGAGAGGCCTATGGGTCTCCAAATAATATAGCTGAAAAAGTATTTCAAAAAGTCCTTGAATCTACAGCATTTTACTGGTTGATACAAGAAACAGTGGGCTTGTAATTAATTCTTAAACTGTATTAATGACATTAAACAATCTTTTCCCAGATGATCTGAAAAGTGACTGTTACTTCCTCCATCACATTCAGATTTACAACAGAGAATAAACTTGAGAAGGCATCACAAAAAAAGCAATTTCCAGCGTACCTCTGCAGAAACTCTAATGCACAGTGTTAACTTTACGTCTCCTTTCTATGTACACACATTGAATCAGCATTGTATGGATTTTATACAGGTTTTTACAGAATCCCCATCACTGTAGTATCTGAATGGTTTCCGTGGTACTTCAGTCAGGCATGGGCCATTCTGTAACATGTCTTCAGAAGGCAAAACTTAGCTGCAGAAGAGTATTTTACTTTAGAAAAAAAAAAAATTGTTTAGATTTGAACCTTTTTGAGTTTCAGGTGCTATTAACAATATATAGCTACATTTCTGGTGGCAATAATAAAATTCTGTGAAACCAAGGCTGGGTCATGTCCATGAGGGTGGAAATGAACCACTCACAGACACAACAGTGATGAAAGTTTTGTTCATGGATGCTACTTGCCATCAGCACCAGGAAACAACTGCAAATTTCAGACTAAACTTTTTCTGCCTGCAGATATGTAAATAGGAGTCAAGCCTTCTTGAGACATCAAGTCTCTTCTCTGACTATCCCTCCCCATCACCTCATGCTTTCCCATTCACATGTCTGCCAAGTCTCACTTCAACATGTACCCTTGCCCATGGTCCAGGCTGAGAGGCTGCTTCAGAGCCTCTGATGGCTGGGAACTTCCCTCTTGCTTCCAGTCTGACACTATTAGTCAGAGTTTGCACCTTCTGCTGCGCTGCCAAACACACCTCTTGGCCTTAATAATTCTTCTTTCTGGTGTTTAGTTTATCCATACTGTTTTTCAAGAGAAAAATCCCACCTCTCCTTGCCCATGTTTTCCACAGCTAACTGCTCCAGCATATTTCATGCCCTTGCAAAGACTGGCCACCTTCTCTTACCCATCTCGATGTGTGCCAGCTCTAGTCCACATTCATTCACACTGCAGACAAATGGCTTCCATTGTATGTCATTGTATTTTCAATTAGGTTATATTAGCAATTCATTTTCTATATTTTGTAATGATATCATTTCATATTAGTCACTGGATGAGGTAAGTCCATAGGCTGGTGGATGGGAGCTCTGATGACACTTCTGTTTGTGGTCACATTCACTCCTTCTGCATTCTCAGGAGCATTTTATTATCCTTTGCAAAGTGGTGTTTGCCCCAGGAGTGCCTGCAGCTTGTGGTTTGGGTACTCGGAGATGTGCTGTGGGCTCAGACCCTTCTTAGTGAATTTTTCTCATGAAGGCCCTTGCTATGGGGATCTAGATGGGGCCTTGGGGTCCACAAAGTCTTTCCAGCAGACGGTAGGGACACAGGGTGTTGATGAATCAATGTGGTAGGTAAGGAGGGAGTCACAGTGTTTAAACTTGTGCCTCTGCATCCTGGAGTAGCAAGACAGCAGTTTTGAGGCTCTAGTGATGTGCTGTAGCTTAAGCCATTCCCCTGGCTCATGGGCACTAATCCAGCAATGGTGACCTGGGAAACTTTGTGTCTTCTGTAAAACGCTAGAGCACAGGGACATCAACCCATGGCTGCCTATCACCAGCTGGAAACTCTCCAGTTGAAAGACACAGATGCTGGAGCAAGGATGTTTGGGGTTTTTTTGTACAGTCACCATTAGGAGGGGGTATATCACTCAAATAGCATGAGCAAGCGGTTCTGTGCTACCTGGAATATTTTTGTAGAAACCATAGCGACAGTCTTCCTCAAAATAATATCAGCTTTGCTGTCTGGGAGCTCATTCTGCACCTGCTCAAGCTGTTAACTTGTAGCTGATCACTTTCTTGCTCTAGGGTTCTCCAAGCAGGTGAAACCAAGCACCTGAACACTTGTACTAGAGTTTGGTCATTTGACCATTGTGACTTCAGAGGAACAGTTTGAGAGCAATTTTCTCAGTGAAATCTCTGTGCATGCATATGACTCTGTCTGTCTGTGTGTAATTTTCACCTAGATGATTTTAATTTATTGATGTATAAAAGCTCTTGTAGTTTGCTGTTCATCCTGCATTGTTCTTGTACATGAACAAATGACTTTTCAATGCTGTGTCAGAAGCAATTACTTATGGCCTGGGGAAGATCTCATTTTTCATTGTATTTTATCATTCTGCTCTATACTAATTACAAACTGGGACTGTTTATTCACCCAAAGCACGGTGGTTCAGTATTACTAGCTACTTTGCAAGGCAACGTGAAATGCTGAGAAGAGAACTGCTCTCTGAGAGGGCTTATTTTCCATATGCACAGGGCTGCCAACATTATGGATGCGTGGAGACACCCACATTTTATTTATTCTTCCAACTTAGGTCCATGAATCCTATTTAATATTCACCATGAGAAGAGTGTTTTGGAGGGCTTCTAATAAACAGTTAGGTCTCAGAGCCGTTTTATTTATGAGGTCTATTTTGTTTGATGGGGGTTTGTAAGGAGCATCTTCTCAAAAGTTCTTGTAAGAGCATCTCTTGCTGCACCAAGTGGTCTACACTCTGCCGCACCAGGGCTGTTTTGTACTCTGGGGGCTATGGCAAAGCACATGCTGTTGTGTGGTGCTGAAGGATGGCTGTGTGGCAGAACCTGAGCAGTGCTGTGGCAGCTCCTGTGTTTGTCACCTGGCTCCTGCAGCAGGACCAAGCACATAGGAAAGCCACTACGGAAGAGGCTATAAGCTTTCTTTTGTGCTTCCTCTCTACGTTGCTGTAACCTCTCAGACAGCTGATCTGTCCTCATAGCCTAAGGATGAATAATAGTAATAGTAATAATAGGATATTTTTCCCAAAGATTTCTGAACTGTACTGCCACATTTAAATGGAAGAATAATTAACAAAATAAAAAATAAAATCCAAGCATTTCAAGCCCACATTTCTAGAGGATTTTTTCTTAACATGAGTCACTGAACACTGTTATTAAAGTGAAAACTATTATTCTAGTTGCTGCAAACAGTGCCAATAGTTTACGGCAGAACATCTTTTAGTTGCAGCTGTGTAGAGCCTGGTGCTTTTCATTGGGTCAGAGAGTGCCCAGATTTTAACAATACGTTAGTGCAAAAGGAAAATCTCATCATTTTGTTGCTTCATATGGTGATCTATCTGTAATTCAATATCATCAGTCTTACATCAGATGGTAATAAAATCATTGTAAGCCAAGGTACAAATTTGATACTGGCTTTTTTTGGTTTGTGGTTTTTTTTAAAAAAAAACTGAATGGAGGCCTCTTCAGCCATTTTTAAGGAGCTCTTCTTACTAAGGGTAGAGAAATTGTTTTCACTTGATCCAATTTCACATTAGGACAAAAAGTAATTTTCATACTACATTTCATTTTCAAATGTAGGACAAAAAATCATGAGCTACATTAGAAAGCTCTATATGGTTCCTATCCTTTGTCTCATAATAAAACACAACAACAAAAAGGCATGGGGAACACAAAGTTTCCTAGGAAAAAAAGCACCACCATGTAGACCCTGTGTATCTTCCTATAGAATATGTTGTGGCTTTATTTAAGGAGCAGTGATTTTCCCACTGGAAGATCAGTAGATTATATCCCCTGTGTACTTCAGTTCTTGCCTGCGCTTCTTACCAAATGCACAGTCTTTCATTCACTGCTCTGAGTGGTTGATTGATGGATATTAAGACTAGAAGATAGTTATTTAATCTGACCAAAAAGCCGTGTGCTATAAAGATCCACCCTGACCCATTGATCTATGATTTGTTTTCCAGAAAGATACTCAGTTCTGATTTGGAGAGACAAAGTAATGGCTGAACGTCAATGTCTCTTGATGTTTTGCTCCAGTTATCAGTATCCTCACCTGCCAGAGTCTGTGTCCTCCCATCTCTAAGGTGGAGATGTCAGTTTTTGTTATTCATAGTCTGGCTATGAATAGCCAGAGATGACTTGTCTTTATCGATGGTTGCATTTCAGTGGGCAGCAAAACGAGTTCTTATTCACCATCTGAGCTCTACAAGTCTAGGAAGCTCTACAACTCTAGGAAGCTCTACAATTTTTATCCCACAAAAAATATACAGTACTTTTAAAATTATATAACTAATATATTATGACAAGATTATCTAGCCACAATCAGAAGTGTGTCCCTTATCTTTAGCTGAGGATTAAACCTCAGAAATGGGAGTGCTATCACCTAGGAAAGGACATTTCAGATAACTGATCTTTTCTTTGAAAGCTATGAGACAGTATGTTGCTGTAAAAGCATCATCAGAGCATTTCCAAGCAACACAGAAGAAAATTCACTAGTAGAGAGAGTAGCATGTCGATACACTCATGAAATGCTACAAATTCTGATCATGTCACATCAAACCCAGCTTCACTTCTTCGATGGCCCCAACACTTCTCCCCTCTTTTGTGAAAAATATATTAAAAGCAGGGGAAAAAAAAGATCAGAGGTAGCATCCCTGCAGAAAACTCATTCAGACTCAGCCTAAGCACAGCTGAAAACTCTTGATGTCTTTCTGTGTTGCCATTAAAACAGGTACATAAATAATTTCTCTCCCACTGTAACAGCTCTGTGTGATACATGGGTAATTAGTCCTGGCTGTCAGTTACGCTTTCAGAGGTTCTCTTCTTGCTTCTAAGGCAAAATTAGAGTGATTTTTGCTTAGAGGTAACAAAACCCAGGAAATGTCCTCATTGAAATTTTGACCTGCCCTCTCAAACAGAAGCCCAGAAGTCTGTTTGTGATCTACAGAATCTCAGTTTGTTTGTAGCACAGAGGCCACATGGTCCAGGTGACCAAGAGTACCAACACCTCTGTGAAAAGCTGTAACTGACCTACCATATGTAAACTTGTAATTGTCACTATACACAGCTGGTGTCGGTGACCTCCTGCCACTGCCCAGAGCCAAGCTGCCATCTCTGCCATTATGATAGCCTGGTGTGAAGCAGTGTTCATTTTAAGGGTCCCAGCATTCACCTTCAGATGAGGGTTTTCTGGTGTCATGGGCAGCTTGCTGCTGGCCTTAAGCTGGAGGCACCAAAAGAAGATGCTTTGAGAGGCTTCTTGCAGGACTTTAATATCAACGAGTGTTAAAGACCTTATGCGAGCACTTGTGGACTTCCACGCACACAGGTACAGCTTTTTGGATTCTGATTAGGCAGATACTCCTGACTACGTAGGTCTATGTATTAGTGAGTCATGCAGGCTCTATTTCTCCTCCTTTGCTCCCTCTCTCTTCTTATTCATCCTCAGGGAGCTTGTGAGACAAGACACATACACCATTCTTCTGTAGATATAGCAACAGTTTTCCTTCCTTTCCTTCTTTTTTGCAGAAACTGCAGTGCTTGAAAAAACTGAATGGATGGCCAGAGAGCAGCAGTTGATGGAAGTTTTACCCAGCCAAGACAAACATGAGTATTAACAGTTGTGTACCATTACAAGAAACAGTTTAAGGCTCAACTTAATCTTTTAGTCTCATTAGCATTTCGAGCATCTTGAAGCAGACTACCAAAGTAGAGTACAGCGTTATGCTCATGTTTTGTGTTTTGATCAGAAAATGTTCAGGTACTCTAGAAATCTTCTCTTTTTTTTTTTTTCCATCAAGGAAACATCTCTACAGATCCGTATTCCTGTCACATCCAATACAGGCTCTCACAAGTCCTTTTTCCTCTGTCTGAGATTGTACAGCATGCAGCTACATGCCTCATAAAAGTGATGGCCAGCACAAGCAATTCACATCTGTGCTTTGCTAGCTGTGTTTCTTTCTCCTCAGTTTCAGAACAGAGTTCAAAATCATCATCTACAAAGTAATTGCTAGAACAATGATGAACTCTTTGCTTTAAGGGCTTCTCCATCCTCCAGAAAGCTCCACGCTCCAGAGAAGGTAACATTTCTGGGACAGGTTCTTGTGTGCTTGAGATGCACAGGTGAGTATCTCTGTAGAAAGAGGAGAGAATGGGCTGAGCACGGAGCCTGACTGTGAAGTGTATAATGCATTATTCTTTAAGACCAGGGATTGGCATTAAAGCCAATATAATGACAGGGGAGTTCAAACCAGACCATCTTTATCGGCCCTTCTAACCCAAATCATTCTATGATTCTAATGGATGCTAAAAACACTCAACAAACCAAACCAAACAAATATAAAAAAATCACCAAAAAAAAAACAGAACAAGACATTTAACCTTCTCTAATATATACATTCACACCCTGCAGCAGGGCAAGTGAATGGGCCAGGCAAGCAGGAAGATGAGGTGATCTGTGATTAAGGAGTTGCTCCCAGGCTTTATCGCTAAGCTCCTTGCCCAATTTTTAAATCTTTCTGGACCTTGCTATCTCATCTGTAATATGATGACTTGAAATATTCCTTTTGTCTTGTACACAGATAAAATGAAATTATACTACTGAATGATTGTCAGGGACTGGGATAATATAATGATGAGAAAAATACCATTTACTTTTGAATCTATTGTTCTACTTGGAAAAAATCAAACCTAATGCATAAATATCAAAGGTCATTTTCTAAAATTACAAACGGTGGACAAACAGAGGATTCAAGACATATTTAATTAAAGCCCTTCGAGCAGCTTGGGTGAAAGTCACCACAAAATTGCTCGTTATGGTATTTCTACACTGGACTAAATAGTAGTGGCTTTCCCATTTTTTTCATTCAGTCTTGCTTTCTTCAGAAGGCACTTTTGATGCTTTGATGCTGTTTCTTGCTTAACTGAGAAGACCATTGTTTCTACAATATGGCACAAGTCCACAGCACATGTCCCGCTTGTGCTTCTCTGAAAAGTTACCACAATGGTGACACGCCACGCTTACAAATGTGACTAAGCCAGTGCTGCCAGTAGCAGGCCATGCCCTTGTTAAACCTCAAACAACAGCCAATGCTGAAAAAGCTACTCAGCTGAAGAAACCACCCCATCACAGTGATAATCACAAAACAAAGCTGTTAGATACAGCTTTACAGGTAGCAGCCCTAGCAATGTGTCTCAAGTCTGAGGAGATCACAGAATGTTAGGGGTTGGAAGGGACCTCCGGAGATCATGAAGTTCAGCTTCTTTTATTTTGTCTCAGAAAATCATATTTAAGAAATTACTTAGTCTAGCTGGGATTTAATAAAACAATTCTGTTATACTTTATGTTGTGGAAAATTTTGTTGAAGAAAGAACATATTCGGTAGGAAAGAGGCCCTTTCCCAATGGTTATCTCTCTCAGGAAAGAAGGCTGTTGGCGGTGAGGATTTGTCATTCTGCTGCTCTCTGGGAGCTTTGGGGGTCACGGTTCTCGTTCTTTTTAATTAGCGGGAGTCACTTCTCTGTGTGGAAGCAAGACCTGTTGGCAGCCAGAAAAAATCAGCTCACTCCTTTCCATCCCTTCTTAAAAGTTTTTGTGATTTTTTGAATGACTTCATTGTTTTGAAATTAGATAGTTCCAAAATTGTCAAATTACATACATGCCATTGTTTTAAAAAAGAACCAAATAACAAATTGTGGCAATGTGAAAAAATTGGTACCAGTAGTAAGTACAATGATGTGAAATGAAATCAGCCATGTTACTACTGGAAAATCTGTTGTGATTATCAAGCAAATAGAAAATTTAAGGATTATTCAAAATTAATTTGATATACATGACATTCATTCTCTTTGCTATACACACTAGCTACTTCTGTATTAGCCAACTAAATTAAGCTATCCATAAACCCAAAGGCTCTGCTCTCATATGCAGTTAAATATGCTGATAAGAACAATGCAATTTCCTGAGGATGAATAACTAGGGTCTTGCTGGGAGATAATGGGCCAAGGTGTGCACAGAAACAATCACACGCTTCTGGTCATTAATCCCCGGGATCAGCATGTGCTGATTATTACTGTGTAATTAGTTAATAAAGCCCCTTTCAAAGTGGAAGAGAACCACTTTCATGAAGCACAATGTGCATTGCATCTGTCATGGTTTATTCATTCTGGATGAATCTGATACTCATTTAAGAGGATGTATTCTGGGAAC
>VWZK01022198.1:16494-37000 GCA_013396935.1 Baryphthengus martii
GGTGATAAATGATGGAGAGCGGCTTAGCCAGCTCTTGCGCCAGCTCCCTAAGCACCCTACGATGAATCCCATCTGGACCCATAGACTTGTTAGGATCTAAGTGGCACAGCAGGTCACTAACTACTTCCTCTTGGATTACAGGAGGGGTACTCTGCTCCCCATCCCTGCCTACCAACTCAGGAGACCAGTTGCCCTGAGGAGAGTCAATCCTTTTGTTAAAGACTGAGGCAAAGAAGGTATTAAGCATCTCAGCCTTTTCCTTGTCTTCTGTTACTATGTTCCCCCCTTCATCCAATAAGGAATGGAGATTCTCCTTGGCCCTCCTTTTGTTATTAATGTATTTATAGAAGCACTTTTTATTATCTTTAACCGAATTGGCCAAATTACGTTCTAACTGAGCTCTGGCACCTCTAATTTTCTTTCTACATGACCTTACAATATCCCTAAATGTTGGGCAGAAAAACAGCAGCAGCGGTAAATGTATTGTCATGGCAGATGTAAGATGGCTCATTTTCTGTGGGTTGAATCTCCTACAATTGATTATTTGATTTCCCACTATTTTGCCTGAGATTGCTATCAAATTAAGCCACCATCTGTCATTCCGTTTGCTCCTGCTGAATTGTGTACAATGTTGCAGTTCATCTAGTCACCAGGTATTTTCACTAGCCTCTCCTAAAATTTATTTTATAGAGAAAATCAACTCTCCAGAATCTTCCCCAGAATATTTATTCCACAACTTGTGAAAAAGTTATCTGGCTCTGTTGACTCAAATGTTTATCGCCTGTATATACCTTGATGTTCTTCATTGGTTACTGCTCTCCTGGAAATCATTTCATCATTGTGTCGAATATACTTCGTCTGGCACCTTGTCTCGTCTTTTTCAGATACAAAGCAATAAATGATTACAAAAAGGCTGTTAGTAATGAGATAGAAAGAGCTGTTCAGTAAATGGGTGCCCATCTTACCTTCATTATTACTATATTTTCTCCAGACACTTAAATGGAAGTTGCTTTGTTCTTTGCCCTGCCTGCCATGGATTTTTATCTAACATTGTTAACTCCTCCTGTTACACCTTCCTGTACTGTGAGCTAGACATCATCTTCATTTTACTTATTCCTCCCTGTTTCTTTATTATACAACTAGCTTCTATCTGGTCTTCATTTATCCAATAAGAACTTTTGCTCAAAAAAGTTCTCTGTCTTGATTGTAGCTTTTGACCATCTAAAACTTTTCTTAAAGAACTACAATATTTGTTCTTATTCCTTCTCTTTTGTCTGGTCTTTTCTTTCAGATGAAGTTGTCCAAAACTTTCCTCACATACAAGAAAAGAACTGTCTTCTTTTTGTCAGTATAGATGCTAATAAATGAATTTTACCTGACAGGATTCAGAAAGAATTGGAGCAGGTAAAACTTTTAGACTTTGAAAAACTTCCAGGTGGGAATGTGAATAATGAAACTTTTGAGAGAAGAAAAACAACTTTGTTCAATAATCTTATAATGCAAAATTAAAAGTTATAAACATTTACAGAAAGTTTAAGGAAAACAACACAGAAACACCAGTTAGCAGTCCAAAGAAATGCACAGATAATTGTAGGATCCAGCAGCATGCCAGGCAGCATCCAAGTCAAAGATGTAAATTTCACAATAGCAACCTGGCCAAGATAACAGTCTTATCATCTACACTTACACTCTTCTAATTGGTTTACCATGTTCAATCTACTTATACGAGGAAAGAAAGACCTAAAAAAAAAAAAAGCAAACCAACATATAGGTGGTATAACCAGTTTTCAAGCTGCTGTCCAGTGTCTGGGCATTCATTTTTTTAATTTGTGGGTTGATTTTTTTGGTAACAATTATTTTTTGTGCTATGGACTGTAGTTTGAAGTCCCTAAAGTGAGCAATGGTGCCTGTGACACACGGAGTAATTTTTCCTCCTACATGATACCTGCTTTATTTCTCTTAACTAGGTTAAAAGTAATGTGTTTAACATTCCAGACATGCAATTCCTCCCACTACATTTCTCTAATGCCAATTATATTAAATGTCTTCTTGTAAATGAGAAATTTCCCACACTTTTGCTTCTTACCTCAAGTTCTAGCACATGGAATGCTATTTCTTTCTTTTTCTGTTATTGTAGGTCAATTTGTTCATGATTTGCTAAATTAATGTCTGTGTTACATTTGGCTCTTTTACATACTCCCTTAACAGTTTTAAAGTACTGCCTCCCTTTACTGCTCTGCTTGCCTTCATTCCCAATCATTGCGTTTGCAATACAGAAGATACTGGTCACCTAGTCTTTCAAAAAAACTCAACTGTGTAAGGCTCTGCAAAAGAGAAAACCCATTTAACTCTAGTAATACGACTAATGATGTGTCTCCATTATTTTTATCCTCTTCCTATCTCACTCTTCACAGCAGAAAAAATGGAAAAGTTTTTTCTCTCATCTGTCTAGTTTTGTTTGATATCATGTTGATCCCAGGGTGTATAATCATTAGCAGCAGCTTTCTGGATGTCTTCATAATTCTATCCAGTTCCTGTAGTTAAAGTAAAAAAGTCAGGAATTGTTTTTTTCTCCTCCAAAGAGACAGCACAAACTATCCTGCTGTTCTTGCGCCACTGAGAGGAACGGTGTATAATCCTGGTATTGATAATTGTTGTCTATAATCTTGATACAGCTTAAAAACTTCTCTTGGTTGATGCTCACTTCATACCACAGAGATGCCTTATGTCTGGTTAGCTGAGTTTTACTCCTTCACAGAGTTGTTTTTGCCACCAACTTGGTAACCTTCTGATATCTCCAACCACGTTGCAAACTGTTTCTATTTGTCATCTTTGCCTAGTAGTCTCCAGTTGGCACTGTACATGAGTATGAGTACTGAGGTATGTATAAGAATAGTGGCTTTTACCTAGTCTTGTAGAAAGTCATGAATATCACCAAGAACTTGAAGTGACTCTATTTTGATATTCCAATTAGCTGTTGATTGAAAGGATCATTTGATCTGGACCGACATTGATATCTGCCTAGCTTTGTAGAGTGAAGGAGACTTTAAAGTTGATAAAGGTCTCAGCTGAAGTTTCCTCAGTGGTATGGATGAGGACCAAGGTCACATTTTTTTCCTACAGCTTGAGGAACATAAGGTGCCAATGGGGTTCCCCACACAAAATTGCAGAGCACATCTGTGTTATTTATGCATAAACAAACACATAGATGCCAGAAGAACTAAAAATCAAACCGTATGAGGCTATAGTGATATTTTGTTCTTATTATTTTGTTCTTGACAGTGGATAAAACATCAAACATAGGGATGAGAAATTTTGGAAGTTCCTATATTTGGACAATGACTACTAAATACTCTTCAGAGGAAATACTTCCTTCAGAGGAAAGGATTTTAATAACATTTAAAATTTTAAGATATACATTGGGCAATTTTGATTTTAGTTAATATGATGTCACCTTCATTGAATTCTGAGCTGCACCTGAGTGTATGAGAAAAGCTTAGAAACAGGATTATTTTGTAAGCAAATAATGACATTGCAACGCTATCTGTGAGGCATGGTCTTGAGCCGCATAGAAGAGAAAGGGAAAGAATTGTGCATAAATGGGTATAAACCAGCAAGGGCCCAAAATTAGTCTTCAGAGTTGAAGTTATATTGCAACGGTGCAAGACAGTGCTACATATTTTTAGTGGTAGCCTGTACTTCTTTTCACTCAGGGAAAGGGAGTATGTACACCTGATGCTCTAGCTCCTCTAAACTTTGTGCATCTTCCTCCTGATGCATGCTGCTGTTCTGTCAGCTTCAGGCAATATACTCACACATTTTTGAAAGAAAACATTTTTTGAAAGAAAAAAAGGGAAAGAAAGGGAAAAAAAAGGCACAGGAACCCTCTAGAAGATTGAACCTTACTCTTACATGCTAGTGTGAACGTTTCCTTACAACTGTCCATCCTGGGGTCTCTCAAGGACTGCAAAGCTAAACTGAGTTACATACCTGTGCATCAGTGCATGAAGGCAATGGGAGATCTGTTTGTTGCTTGCAAATCTTATGTTTTATTTATTCCTTGGGCAAACCAACCTTAAAAGCAACTCTATTGGGGACCAAAATGAAAATGGGTCCAAATGAATTTCTAGCTGTTTTTACCAGGACACTGTGAACAGCAAGCCAGAAGCAGTATAACTTGGCTTTGCAATGTGGCCAAGGGACTGGATATTGATATGAATGGGAGAAAGGAAAGATTAAGAGAAGTTGCTAAGCAACTAGGGGAAATTATTCTTGGAAATGACATTTGGACTGAAAAGAGCCTAAGTGACCTAAGCCTTCCTGCTGCAGAGGGGTTAACCTAATAAGAGTGCTATGCACAGTTATCTGCAGTGAGCTTTTCACCATCTTAAATTGAAGTTACTTAACTGCAAGAGAACTAATTTGAAGTTGGAAAAGCTGTAATTCGTAGAAGTAAAATGGGCTAAGATAAAACTAAGGGGAAAAGAATAATAACTGCTTGCAGTGGGAGAGGTAAAGCCCTGTCACTGCTACAGCTGGAACAGAGACACCAGTACTAGAAAGAGCACATAACGGTTCAGCACAGCAAATTGTATGAAGTGTGTTTACAAGCAGCATGTTTGATATGTTTTGTTTAAGAATATGACACAACAGTATAGCAATATGTTGGCAAATACAAAACCACACAAAAACGAACAGAATTACAATGGATTGTAATGGTCACATGTGCACTGGCCTCTTGAATTCACATTCAGTATAAAGAACGTATATGGCTCATTCCCAATGGCAAAGATGAGTGGGACTAATCCCCTGTCAGCATCACATAAATAACCTGATAGCATACTGATATATACCTGTGAGTATGTATGCCACACACAGGAATGTATTATTCAGTGTTGCACTGGCAAGGCCAACATCTGTAAGAGAAACTAGGGATCAGATGAGATCCACAGCAGTGACAAGGCACCTAATCTACTTCTAAGTTCCATGGGAAAATGAGTATTTGATATCTCACAGATTTTACCATAGCTCCTACCAACTGGTCTGGACTCTTATCTTCAATTCTAGACAGTGTCAAAAGTACAGGGATGAAGCTTTTATTTCTAATAGCTGTAATGATCAAAATATGTTATGGACAGTAGTCTGAGCTAGTAACATCTTTTATACTGCTGTAACTAGCCTTATGGCACTGAGGGCATTATTAGTTTACTCTGGTGAAAGGGAGAAGTGCGAGAGAGCTCAGCTGAGTCCTTGCATTTACGTGGGCAGAAGGAAGCTGTGGGCAGCCCCAGGGAGGAAGGAACAGGCTGACACTAAGATCATGAAAGGTCCTAACTCTTACATTTCTGATTTAACCATATTGTCTTCCAGCAGTCATTTAATAGAGCTCCATGTTCTGGTTTGACTAATGTTAAGTTGTGTACTAACTAGAATCAAGAAGCTAATTTTGCACCTTTCTCTAATATGGACATTTGCACTGGTATGATAGGACTGTACCAATACAGATGCTTCTTGTAAATTCACTGAAGTACAAGGCAGCAGCCTTTTTTTGTTATGAAACTAGCACATCAGTAACAGCAAGGGGAAATACACCCTTAAAAACAAAGAATATTTCTGTGGTTTAACATTTGAAGCTGATCTCAGGAAAGGTCTAAAGACCTCATTAAAGTCTAAATGAGCTATCACCATCTTATCCCCTTTTGCTGTTCCTGTAGCCTCAGAGATAGAAAAGGGGAGCTGGCATCGGTTTCTTGAATACCTTTCTCACCTATCTTCTACTTCAGCATATGTTATATGTTTACATCTCTGCTCTCACCAGAAAAATAATGTCCAGCAATGCATGTTTATTGTCAATATGTCAAAATCCTGAAATATTATGCACTGGCTAGGCATCTGAAAAAAAGTTGTTTGAAACAATGAACCAAATTTTGCTTGAAATAGTGTTTTGCATCTACAGAGACTAGTCCGTTTTCTTTGAATTGTTATAGCAAAGATCACTTTCCTCAAAAATGAAACCCAGTTAGGAGCAGAAAAAGTAGACAAGCTTGTTTTCCAGTTTATGAATAAAAATGAAGTGTGGAAGTGAAATTTATTGGTTCTAGAATCTTGCAGGACACAGTCACCCGGAACAATCTGTTCAGTTCATTGTGTTTCTTAATAAATCAGTTTTTAATGTAGAATATTATTTGATAAGCTTACTTTTTTTTTTTTCTTTTGTGTCCAGCAAATTCAAGGCAATTTAGCAAATAAACCTACTCTTAAATTCTGCTGCATGTAATTTAGCCGACTTCCAATTTCCATCTAAATGTTGCTTTGACATATCACAAATACGAAGCTTCTTAAAGACATGACATACTCTATTTACATTTATGTAAGCAGCTATTGAATTGTAAATGGTTATGTAACTTAACATAGTTATTCAGTCTTATTTAATCTTGTGAAGACATTGTATGCATCCTTCTGTTATCAAGAGTTATGAAATCCAGTGAAAGAACTGGAGTATTTGAAAGAACTACAGCAGTTGAAAACTCACATATAATTATAGCTTCACAACACGAATCAACTTTTTTTTAAGGAAAATAAAAAGAAAACAAGATTAAAATGCATGATAACATGAACAAAAACCTCTTCTGTGGTGTTGGTATGATATTTTACATCAATCCATCCTGAAAAATACTATGTAGATCAGGCTTTTGAGTCAGTCTGGCAAAATTTGAGCATTATGAAACGTTAGCTACACTAAAGCCAGCATGGTGGGGTGCATCTTTGCCTTTGCTGTGTAGCAGTGAAATGCACCTAACACAGCTAAGAAGCCAGAAAGACAGTGCAGCAGGAAAAATGCACTTTGGAAGCTGCAGGGAAAAAGGTGCTAATGGATCTTGAGTGCATGTCCACTTCCACCAGCATGTTCCACATCAGAAAGCTGCCTCTCTCAGCTGATGGCACAGCAAGGATGGGGCTTGTGGCACTGTAATGGTAGGATGTGCTGCAGACCCATGTCCACAGCCCGTGGACTGTGTGGTGCTCATGACTGCACACGGCAGGTCCCAGTCTACAATAATACAAAATTTCTAGAAACAAGCAGTACCAAACTGGAAGAAATTGATCAACCTCCACCGCTGATTAAAACAGTTCTGAGAAAGTATGGATATAAAAGTAGCTCTAACCTCATACATGGCAAGTGACTGTACAGCCCCAAGCAGCTACAGAGGGGATGAGTCAGCAGCAATCTTGCTGCCTTCCCCTGAGTTTTAACACCACAGGGGCTGACTTGGGCCAGGGAGCAGCACTGGAACTGCTCTAATTCATACAGCTAGTAATTTTAACCAACAGAGTGTTCTCTGCCTGCTCTTGTTCTAGCCGGGAGTTGGATGTAAGTGGCTTAACTCCAGGGTCACGGGGTCTCTGGCAGTAAAGCTGTCTCACTCCAGGGATATCTCCTTCTTACAGAAGGTCAGCTTTCTTGCCTTTTCTGACATTAAAACCGTACGTGCCTATAGTAATACCTGCAGTCATGAAAATAGAATAAAATGTAGGGGAGAAAATGAAAAGACAGAAAACTTATCAGAGTTTCTACTGTATGTTTTTTCCTATCTTTATCCACCTAAAGCACCACGTCTTTCCAGCAAGGTTAGCAGGTGAAATCAGGAGTTTGACGCTTAGTTTGGTTGCTAACACTAAATGCTGTGCTGTTCAGGGGAGCAGTTCAGCACTGAGGCAACCACGTTTGTCCCTGACAGGGAGGGGACCTCAAGGAACAGAGGGGTCACAGGCCATGCACTGATGGGATGATGAATGCCCCAACTCAGTCTCTCTTGGCCATGTCAGGAGATAATCACAGGTACAAGGTCACCACTGGAGTCTCTCCATCAATGAAATGTAGAAGGATCAAAACGTTGAAAATAATGCACTTCAGACTTAATTCTTTTACTGACAAAAATCCCCAGCAAATCTGCTTAGATTTAAGACAAGCAGAAACATTCAGTGAACAGTGCTTTAAAGTGTTTTAGGAAAACCTTTAAAATATATTTGCACACACCTGCTGTCTTGCTTTTCATGCTGTTATGGTATTGAATTATTCACAAAAAATGTTGACAGCAAAGTTAGGCTTTGTACACAACAGAGTGGTAGCTCAAAATACCATGACTGGTTTCACAGGCAGCTGCAGTCTACCAGACATGCTGGTCAGGGGATCACATCCATGAGCAGGGTCCCTGACAGCTCAGTTTGATTTTCAGCTGTGCTGAAAACCCGCATGTCTTCAGAGCTCTGCTGTGTTGTTCATGTCCTAGTGTCACACACACTCTGTGGATCCACAAGGTTGGTGGTCCCACCAAGGTGGAGCTTCCCAAGGGAGATGAAGAATAGTGGCTCCTCATCATGCTGCCTAGTGCCCAGAAGAAAAGGCACACTCCAGCAGATTGTCTCCTTTCGGAGGGCTCTGAAGGATGTCCATGTGTGGGAAGGAAGAAGATGAAAGGATGCCCCTGGACTCACTCAAGGGATGCACTGAGCTGGGGTGAAGGACAGGACTTTGGGCAATAGCTTGGTGTTAGATGATAACATGCTGCTGTTTCTTGAAACTTTCCTTTGCATTAGGCAGTTGCTAACCCGGTACTGACTGCAAGTCCAACAGTTGCTTTAGATGGTAATCTCAGAAGCCCTAAAATTTTCTTTAAAATCAGGACCAACTGAAAATCTGAAAATTAACATCACCATCAGGTTTTATTTATGTATGAGTAACAGGAATTTAAGCTTTGTAAGCTGTCATTGCAGTTGCATAAGTAGAAGGTTGTGTGCAACTATATTATTTCACCTGACAGCACTCACAAGTTCACGAATTGAAAAATACAACACAACAAAATGTGGTTTAACTTGCTGAGAAACAATGTTGTCCTTCCTCCATTCTGTGTCCAGATTTACAATGCAACATGAATGCAACAAGCCACATTATTGGGGGCCCTTTGGAATAAAGATGCAAAACGGATTTGAATCTGGCAATGCAAGTAATACTTGAATTTTATTTTTTTTTTTTTTTTTTTTTTTTTTTGTGCTGGCATACAATAAATACTAAATCTAGGTACATACAAGCACCTGCTGCCTATTTCCTTATATATCTCTAATGGCACTCAAGGTTGGTTTTGGCAGCTTTTTCCCCCAGCTAGGTGATTCTGCTAACCATCAGCATGCGAGTTTCTGCACCTTCACTTGAGATGGGCTGTGGGGTTGCCATCGTTCTGCAAAGACCCTCCTTCTATGCACAGAGCATCCAGGACATGGATGCCAGAGATTTCACCTCTCGCTTCCTAATGCTTGTCTCCATCACATTGAGATTTTAATCATTACATGTAACTGTTTTAAATTGCCAAACATGATATTTTTTTTAATATAAGATTAAAAATTTTAAATTACCACCTCTCTCCTGGGATTGCTTTTCCCATCCACTGGGAGTCATGCCCGTGATCCCCATGACAGCAGTGCTGCCCACGAGCCTGCAGTCACAGTCCAGATGGCTTTTCCCCCACTGCCACTCTTATCTCAGTAATCATTTGTTTTTGCTTTTTTTGGACGTGTTCTTAGTAGTAAAGTGTAACCTCAGAGTCACTGGGCAATAATTACTCTCCTCATGAAGCGTAGTAACGCTGTTTCCCAAGAGGGTGAGGCAAATCTTACACTTTCCAATTCTAATCCCAGACTGAAAAGAGTACTGCCCCTGTATTGTGAAAATAAAATGGCCCCACAGTGTGAGACAAATAGTGCTGAGACATTACTGGATATAATTATTTTAGTGATGCTCCTTGCCTCTGCTTTCAAGTGGGTTGAAAACTAGTTTTTTGAGGCAGGGATCAGTGCTTGTATTAGGATTAGGTGTGAGGACTGCAGAGAGGAAACAAGGACAACATAGAGAGAAATACCCTCAGGTGAGCTTTGCAGAGGACAAAGTGGCTCACGTTTTAGTGTCTGTGAAAGACGCACAAAAAGAAGTTTCTTGCATCATTATATGGGTAGGAACATATGTGTCTGTATGTAAATATATATGTTAATATATATATAAAAATTTTGTATTGTTCTTTAAAAATCTTCTCAGGAAGGAAGGACTTATAAAAATTAAGCAACTGGAAATTAAGAGGAAGTAAAGCCATCCAGGCTATTTAAAATCCTAAATTTCATTTATGGTCTCTTTTGAAACAAACCAATTGAATATTTGAGTGTTCCTTGTAATAAATAGGTGTATTTTATTGTGCTGCCAGATTATCTCATGGGAAAGATACTAGAATCTTAAAAGCAATCATAATCCAGTTATCAATTACAAACTCTATTGATTTGTTTTTTAAATGAAAATGTAACTGGGTAGGTACAATATTTGCTTTTAAAAGATGACAATTTTACTGACTTGTGTGGGTTGAGAATAAAAGAGGCTGCTGATGGAGAGTCTGCAGATCTGATTGAAGAATCAAATAGAAAATTATTCCTGCATGAGCTGAAGCATAGACAAATAGCCCAGTTTGCTGTGTTTATGATGGCTGTTAGTGATCGAGGATCAGAGAGGAGGTAGGGATTAATAACATTTTATTGCTCTTTAGGGAAATTTTAAATGGAGCCATTGCGATCCTTTGCTGGTTAAAGCTTCATTTGGGGAATGAGAAATTACTCTTCTAGACAGTGAGTAAAGAAGCAGGAACTTCTTGTAGATGGGTTTTGCACGTCGATTGGGAATTTGTACCTCTGGGGCTAACGTGTGTGTTTATGACGCAGAGTACAGGCACAGAAAGCTACTTCATTAAGCATTTTTTCAAGTCACATAGGCTGTAGAGAAATGTTCAGGAGACAATATGTATGTCATCGAGAGAAATTTACAAATCTGCAACACAGTTCAAAGGGAGCCAAAGAAAAATAAAAAAATAAATAAATTAACAAGCCCTCAGATATGTACGTAACTGCTGCTGGAAGAGGTGTACCAGAGCTGGAAACTCATCTCAGAAATGTCAAGCATAGACACTTCACAGATGTTTTCTCCATTTCTATGGCAATCGGAAAGGAGAAAAAAGCAGAAAGTGTAAAATTCAGGACATAACGAGTCCAATGACGAGCTGTGTTAAAGGGTCCAGCAGTGCAGCCTGTCACTGTTTCTTTCCTGAGGTGTAGTGAGTCACTCTGGGAGGTAGAGCACTTGTCTGCCATCATCTACTCTGACGTTTTCAGTTCAACAAAGAGCGAGAATATAGGACCGCGCTCCTCCCTTGGCCTCTCCGCTTGTGATAAACTGTAGGTTTGTGGGGAGACAAGGGTGGCTGGCAGGCCTCAGGTTTTTTTTTCAGGAGTTTTCAGGAGGGGAGAGGTGAGAATATTGAGAATATGAGCTTTTGAAGTGGACATCTGCCAATGTATAATCATTGGCTGGTGCTTGGGTCCACAGGTGCTGCTCTCCAGGTCTATGCACCACAAATGTCACACAGACCTCATAGCTATGCCTGACTGTCTTTAAACTCATCTTTCTCTCAGGCTTCTCATATAATAAATTTAGCCCTTAGTATTTTGCATCTACTTACTCCTAGGACTGGGGTAGTATTGCAGAGTATTGATGGAAAAGACTGCCTCCAATGGAACCATAACATGCAGACCCACTGACAGCCTGTTTCACCTCTGAATTTAATTAGTTTAAATAGGACTGATGCAAGGCAGTGCCAAAATTGGTCTTTTATTATCCCATAGTCTGCCTGCTTCTCTGTGCAGCACTAAACGTATACTGAAAAAGACATGAGCAGCCTCACTAGGACACTGAAGAAATCAGTATTTATGAACAATCTGAAGAGTAAAAGATTAAGACAAAAACTTCTAACAATTGCAGGCTGCTTCTTTTAATTAAAACAGGAAACCAAAATAAAGTTGTGCCATTTAAAATGAGTTTGCCAGAAGCAAACAAGTGCACATGAGGTAAAATGGCTAATAAGAAGGATAGACTGCTGATGAATAATAAAAATTGCAGCACTTCTAGCTCATCCTTAAAATACTTCTATAAGGAAGGGCGAAAAAAAAAATAAATTCTGGAAGCCTTGAATCAATTTTTTTACTCTTTCAAAAAGGCTGCAATGTAGGGAAAGGATAAAACACAGAGGTTTATTTCCATTGTGATCCTTTCAAACTTTATATTAAAAGTATACACAAATTTGTAAAAATACATGTACAAATATTAAGCAGATCAGCATTAAAACAACAGAAATGATGTTGCATTTTCCACAGTGCTGGTTCTCCTTCTGCAGAGGTTGTAACTGGAAAAACGTTATTCATGTCCGTGTATTTAAATATACACAAACAAGAGGGATACTTGGGTATGTCACTTTTCTAGAAGGACCTAAAGACCCTTTGGCTGTCCAGGTGAGAAGAATTCAGATAGCCTTTCCTTGTGTTTCAGAGCAGATCAGCTTCTCTATTTTAGCACCTTGTGCCATTTTGCAGAGGGGAGCAGCCTGCCTCTCTAGAGAGAGCAGAAGATAGGTTCATGCCATGAAACTGAATCAGAATTTGCACCTCAGGTTTTAAAAAAAAAAGATAATTGGGCTTGTTGATAGTACCAGACATGCAATTAGTCTCACAGTCCCACTCATAAAACAAATTAGACATGTTTAACTATTTTGAAGTAGCAGGGTCAGACAGAATTTCTTGAATCTCTGAGGAATTGCTGTTTGATGTAAAAATCTGTGTTTGATTATGTTAGTTAAAAAAAGGGGAATGGGAGAACAAGCCTGATTTTGGCACTTCATTTGATCTCAAAGATAAATTGTATTTTATTTCTAAATATTCGAAATCGCAGTGAGACCTGATCTATAGAAGCAGTGTCAACAGGAGCGCTTATCTGCAGTCAGGTAACAAACCCTAAAGGTTTTTTTTATGCAATATTTAGCACAAATCCAGGCTTACACTTTTGCAAGAATTTACCACTTCAGGACAAAATGTTGTTTAAACAAATGTCAACATTATACTATACAGTTTTATGCTTTTTAAAATTAAGGTACAGCTGACAGCTGATGGGATTTTTGTTAAATTATCATAAAAAGTTTTAACCAAGAGCTCTCCTCTAGAGGGGATCTATAGAAAGATAACTTTTAGATGTTTTTCATCTCACAAAACACTGAAGGAAAACCCTCTTTGCAGTGCAGAGGTTCATCCTGACGCTGGGGAAGGAAGAGGTGATGCTCTCTGTCCGCTCTGCCTCTGCATCAGGCTTGGCGTGGGCAGCGTATGCTCAGGCATCTGAAACAAGTGCGCACTGGCTCCAGCGCCAGCTGGTGGTGACCCCTGGAGAGATGCAAGCTTTTCCACCCTCCATCCTCACCTGTTGGTCATCAGGTGTCCCGTGTGTTACAGGAAGCTCAGCGTTCCTTCAGTGACTTCCTTCAGTGTTACAGGATCCAGCATTTCCTGCACAAACCACTGTGTTTTCAGCAGTGAAATGAACACTGGTATTTCAGAGGTTTTATGGCTTTCCAGTAAGACTAAACCAGGGGTGGGGATGAAATGTGGACATGAGGAAGTGCTTGGTTGCTTTCTTTTTTGTAATCCACGGGTGTTAGATCTGACCTGAAAAGCACCCAAAAAGCATTGGCTCAGGGAGACTGATGCCCAAAGAGCAGTTTTCACCTGCAAAACCTCACTTTCCAAAGTATATTTCCTTAAGTAAACCAGTAATTTCTTAAAGGAAAATAGTGCTATCTCTCACGATTGCACTTGGCAAGTCTCACTGGCTTTACAGCTGTTATTTAGAAATGCAGTGTTTGCCAACATAGCCATAGATGCAAGTCTCTTTACTTCAAAGAGGAAACAGCTTTGAAATGCCAGAAGAAATTTGGCAAATTTTGCCAACTACTTTATCAGTGAATTACTAGTGAAGATATATTTTGCTACACAATTTCACTGTTTTTCAAGAGAAGTCCTGCTGAGCCAGCTCAGGGACAGCAGATGCAGTGGTACCACTTTCATAAGCTAAAGCAAAGCCTTGGTAAAGTATTAATACACATCTACAGCTGTCCCCTAAGTGCTGACTGATTTAAAATAGATTATTCTTTGCATACTGAGCATTTGGCAGGCTGAACTGAGATGCTTAGATTATTTGACTTATCTCCATTTCTATGATAATCCTGTGTTTGCTCAGTCTTGCCTCCTGTTCGATGCCAGGGACAGGTATTTGGGCTCCAGAGTTTTCCCTCAGCCCCCCTCCATATATTGTGCATACAAGAGTTGGCATTGCAGCTTGGTTTGTTGCTTGGAGACAACTGCAGGGATGCATAGTGGCATAAATCACACCTGACTCTGTTGCTAAGGAAATAAAATTGTCTCCTGCTTTTCCTTTAGGCCTTGTAATAAAAGAAGCTAACAAAAATTGTACTCAGGATATTTAAAATATTGCTTTAATTTAACAAAAGTGAAAAGGAAACTACATAATGTACATCTGTAACAGCTTTCCTGGTGAACAAATACTGCATTTTCTTTCTTCTGTAACTGATTACTGGAAGCACAGGATTCAAACACATTGTTTGATAGAAGAAAATAACTAGACACAATCTGGATTGGAGCTTAAAAACTCAATAAACTTTTTGGAGGGCTTTTAAACTTGCCTGCTGTTCACTCTAATGTTGATGGAGTTTCAAAGAAAACAACAAATTTTTTTTTGTTACTAAAAGCTTTACTGCAGAAGTAAAAATTTGACTTGAGAAGCAGCTTTTCCTTCAAAAAGACCATAAAAGAAATGAATTTGTCAAGCTGATGAAGAATCACAGGTGTACACTTCAGTTATCCTTGACAAAATGCTGAAAAAAATACTTGGGGAACAGTAGAGAATCTGTGAACACATTTCGCCATCTTTTCCAGCTTTCTCTTTCCTGAGAGTAAACTGCAAAGTGGACTGAGCATGAAGGCTGATCAGATAAACCTATTGCATCAGCTGGTCCCTCAGAGAAGCAAGGAGTCAGGCATCCTCTGCTCTGAATTCTTCTCCCCCCTCACTATCCCCATTGATGGAAGCTGCATGCAAATAGCTCCCATTTTTTAAACACAACTTTACAATCCATAGTGTATGATATTTTGTCCTTTTTCAAATAAGACAAACTTTCTCATCTTTTGTCCTTACTCAAATCCATGTTAAGTCCCCAACTAGCACAGCATATCAAATCTATCTCTTGCATTCTGTTAGAAACAGAATTCATAACTACAGGAAACATATCCTTGGAAATTTTACTCTTGAGAGGTGTTAAGGGGTTTAGAGGTACCTAAACATTTAGAGTTTGTTACCAGTACTGGTACTGATTTGCAGGTCTCATTATATTGATTTATACAACCAATAAAGGAAGACCTATCCCTGTCTCTAAGCACTTCTCATAACTTTTGAGATGTGTCTTAAACTTCCCAAGCTTTATCAGACAAAGCACAAACAACAGTATTTATTCCTTCTTATGAATCTTTTAAAGACACCAGCTTAAATGCCTCTCATTTATCTCCCTGAAAAGTTTCGCCTTCCAAATCTAGGAAACAG
Source organism: Baryphthengus martii (assembly GCA_013396935.1). NCBI lineage: Eukaryota > Metazoa > Chordata > Aves > Coraciiformes > Momotidae > Baryphthengus > Baryphthengus martii. The sequence goes on from VWZK01022198.1 coordinate 32,021, forward strand.
ATCAGGGCTTTGCAGGCTTGACCAGAATATCTTTCTTTAGGTGAAACAAAAATGACAAACAATACAAATCACTCCGAGTAATTTCCCGCCACCAACGCAGGGCAAGGCTGATGGCTTGAATGGCTGGTCATGGCGATGGTGGTTGGAGGGTCAGGCGGGTGGTGGGTCCTGCAGCTTTCCACACGATGGGGAACTTTGGAGCTGTGATCTGCAGAAACACCAAAGTAAAAACCTGTCCAGGATTTCACACACACATTTAACCATTAGTGTGATATTCATTCATTCAGGCTATTCATCTGTACTGTATTAGTGAGTAGAGGTGCCTATTAGCATATACACACCTGACCTGAAGAATTTACTATACAGTAAACAAAACAAATGGTAAGGAGAAGAAAAAGTGTAGAGACAGTGAGGGTCAGGGTAGTACATAGCGCTGCCAGAGCGTCTGCCTAACCATTGCAAGGTGCTTTGTAGCTGCTGTGCTGTAACTGGATAATAATAAGAATTTTATAGAAATGTTCTTTCTCTTTTCTCCTGCCCTCTTATCTCTCACAGACACAGGCAGTTTTAGCAGAGACATTCATTACCTTTTCACACTTACCTTTTTTTAATATCTTCTTTATGTAAGTACATGAAATGCCAGAAGTTCCTTCTGTATCTTGCAAGACTTGCTTTTTTTCAAGGACTGAATGTAGAGTAAAAAGACATTCAGATTACACCAATGTACTTTTGTTGAGAGTATTTTTTTTTTTCTGAAGGTATTATTCCTTAGTTGGAGAACCATTTATCCACTGCTGGCACACACACAGCTACCAAAATCCTTTCCTCTCGTATTTTTCTTAATTATCCTTCTTCATTGTCCTAGAGTTTCTGGCCATGCAGCAGAAAGATGGTGGCACTTCAAATCAATCTCAGGTGAATTTCTTCATCTTAATGGAAGTTGCTTAAACAGTTTCTCCTAACAAAGAAAATTTCTAAAATATTTCATAGTGAGAAGTAGGGTGGTGACTATTAGATATTCTTCTCTCAGAGTGTTGAAATCCGTCTAGTATGGGTGATGAACCACGTCCCAGACAAACTTCCAACTTGAAGTGTGTGTGCTCATGAAGCATGTTTTCAAAACAGCTTTGCTCTTCCTAGAGGCAGTAGGATTTAGAAGTACTTCATTTGTCCTCTGGAATATCTTTAGTTTGGGGGATTAAAGATATGTCTCCACACAGGTGAAGAAAATTTTCATCCTGGGATTCCAAGTTTGTTTCCAGGGAAGAAGAACGATAAGGGAGATCAGTGTGTATTTCTGACTCTTATTTGCAATGAGAAAGGTAGCTCCTGCTTTTCCTCCTCTTTCCACAGCACTCTGGTTGTTTACCCAACAGCGCGACTTACAAAGCTCTTGCAAAACCTCAGGGAAAGCCAAAATAGTGCTCATGAAAGCAGGTTCCCTCATGCTTGGCATCGAGCCTCCCATTGACTTCAAAGGGGCGAGGATTTTACCTACTGCGCCTCCTCAGTCTGTGTATGATTCAAGTTGTTTACCATTCAGACCAGTCACAAACTTTCTGCTGCCGCTTCCCTTTGAGCAGTAGAAAATTCTTCCAAAAATGAAACTCTGAAAATGGAACTGAGTTTTGCTGGCTTTTTTACTTCATATGGCTAGTGGAATAACACATCAACGCTCCTGATGGCATATGCTTACTGTAACTGCAAGAGGAAATTATCAGTCTATCTTCACAATTTAGCTGCTGCTGAATATGCTGTACTATTTCCACACAGAGATTTTCAACAAATTACTTACATCCTCAGTCAACGTACATTTTCTTCCATTCGTAAATATGTATTGTCTAATTGTAATAAGCTTGCCTATTTGCTCTTGCATATATCCGTTCATTCACATAGAATAGCATCTCACCACACTTCAATCCAGAACGAAACCTGCTAAAACAAAAGGCTACTTTAAAACCTTCAAATTGAACCTCGTACTTAAAACTACACTAATTAAACCTACATAAATACTTTGCAATGTTCTGCCACTCTGCTCTGCTCAGAAAGGTCTTTACATTTGTCTGGAGAGTGATGAAACCTGGGCCTTTTTTCTTTCCAGCTTCTTCCTCTTCTCCAAGTCTACCTGTTCCTCATTTGTTTTATGGTGCCTTTGCTGGTGCTGGCTACTGCCCTAACAGCAGCTGTGGACACAACTCAGCCAACCCCTAGCTCTCCAGACTCAGGCTGTGTGTCAGCCCCTGCACCTGAGGAGCCTTCCCTGCTCTGCAGCCTGCTGATGCCAAATTCCCAGCATGGCTCGCACTAGCCTTCTCCCAAGGCTAGTGTATCTTCATCCTCAGGTCTGTGGGCTTTGTAAAAGTAGGATTAACACAAAGAAAACAAGCTTGATCTCCCCTTAGGTGAAAGAAAACAGCATGTGCACTGACTGGATTAAGTTTCTACTTTCCACAACATCAGAAATTGGAAACCTGCTGCTTTGCACACACAAGAAAGGCTATTTCAGTGAAGTTTGTACATCTGTGTGCAGATTTCTGCAGAATTCTTTTGCTTTGCGTTGTCTTATCTGTGTGAGCACTCACTGACCTCCACAGGGTTTTGAGCTGACATGAGGAAGAGCCGATGCTTCACATTATAGAATCGTCATGCTCTAACCTGCTCATTCCTTGCAAAAACCCATGTTGAAAGCAGCTGGTTTGTGGAAAGGACAGTGGATTTTTATTGCTCTACAGGATTGCTTTTCCCCATTGCCCTGAAAATTTTGATGAAAAAAAAGCTGAATAGAAAGATCAGACATATATTAAGGCAAAGTGATGGTACTCTGCATTCAGGCTATGGGTCAAGGAAAGGAGCTGCCCGGCACCGTTGTGGGAAGCACTGGGGTTTTGTTTTGTCACTGGAGAGACATTTTGGCTTTGCAAGTGACACTTTGAATTTAGACTCCACCTTTGATGAAACACCGTTCTCCTTTCAAAACCCACCACAGATGATCTCTGGTGCTTGCGGTAGACATTGTGGGAGTAAGGCATGAACAGCAGTGCTCCTAGCCTCAGCATCAATCCCGCTGGCAAGGGTACAAGCACTACTTTTCCCTCTGCCTGCTCATCCTGACCAGACTCATGCCTCCCACCACCATCCTGATGGGATCCATCTTCCCTATGCCCTATTTGATTTAGTTGATGTCAAAAGAACTTTTTAAGTGCTGATTTTAATTTGGCCAATGTGTATTTTTTCAATAGGGCTGTCTGGATGTCAGGAAAACATGACCAGATTTTAACATCTTGAATCCCAAAAAGCAGGTGCTTTTTAGCATCTTTGTTAGACTACAACATATGGAGGTGCTTGTAAGAGTCGGTCCGAAGAACAGTATTGTCTCAACATTGTCATCAGAGACTTGGACAATCAGGTACCCCGAGACTTAGGCTAACGTCCTAACCTGAGTCTGCAGCGGCCTACCTGAGACGCAGTTACTGATCCACAGGATGGAATGCAATTCCTATGGATACCAAGATTACAAAACACCCTGACAGGGAGGATTGCATGGTACAAGGAGTACGGTACCACTATCCGTTATCTGGAACAAGAAGAAACGGTCAAGCTACACCGCATAGCTGCTGTCAAGAAGATGGATCATGGCTGCTGTCTTAGCAACTATCATGAAGGTGGAGGTTGGCAGAAATCCATGGGACAGAGGAGGAGCAAGGTGTGTTGTCTGGCATAAAAGATGGCTCCTTAGCAACTGAACTTTGGAAATTTCCCCACCAAAGATCATGACGATCGGAAGGGCCGGCAGGACGCTGCCTGGACCTGGGACCATAGGAACACCTTGGACCCGTGGTGGTAGCTATAATTCTCTTTCCCTCTCTTTACTTTAACTTTTTCTTTCCCCTCACTCTTTCTGTCTACCACATGTCACTTTGCGGGCAAGAACAATAAAGTTGCACTGTTTGATTGAAGCATAACCCCTTGGCGTGGTCGCCTTGATTTTTTGCGCTTCGAGATCACAATAAACGAACCATCACGCATCCACTGAGTGGACCATGACAGTGCTTCAGTGGATCAAGGCCTTATTCTGATTCCCAGGCTTCTGCATCCAATGAAAAATAGATAAAAATGGGTAAAAGAGAAAAACACTGCTAAAATACTGGCAGGTTGTGAGGAGTACTGTATTAAGGCTGCAATCTGCACAAGCTGCTGGAAGTGTGCGGCACCTGCAGCGTGTTAAGAGGGCAGTGTGCAAGCTCTCCTACCTGCTTGAGAGCAGTGGGAGGAGACTGGTTGGAGCCAGACTGCACCTTTTGCCCTCCACTTTTGTATATGGGGAGAAATCTCTGGCGGACTTTTAACCTTGGTCTTTCCCAAGAGAATTAGTCAAATATTCTACAGCCTAGTGGATAAAATATGTGACTTCACATCAGGGGGAAAAAAAAAAAAGTGCTTTAATCTTGAAGGATTTCATTTTTATTACGAATTCCTCATATCTTTTATTTGCTCAATGTTACATGGGTCATTAAGTTTTTGAACTTAATTATCGTTATAATCCAGAGCTGCACTGCATTTAATGAAACTGTCTTTAACAACTTTTCATCCTGGTAGTAAGTCATGATGCACAGCAATTAGGGCTCAATCCTACAGACAGAAAATTCTTTTAGAAATTGATGCCTGATTTCCAAGCTGCAGCTAGAAATATTGACAGCCTTTTGGAATGGTTCATTAGGTACAGTGTGGTCAGGCAGTTAAGGTCTTGGGTGCATAATTTAATTTGCCATGTAGGTCAAGGGTGAGTCAGCAATTCAAAGCAGAGAGGAGCAGAGCCGAATTCACAGGAATTAGGAGAAGCTGGACAGCAGAGGAACAGATGCTCTCTGAAGGAAAAGCAAGACCAGCTCCTCCACCTCCTTGCCCCAGAGAGCAGAGCAATGCCCCAGAACTTTGCATCCAGTGAGGCTGGTATCCTGGTGGGAGTTTGCTACAGACCAC
>VWZK01022199.1:0-28257 GCA_013396935.1 Baryphthengus martii
ATAAATATAAATATAAATATAAATATGAAACTAGAAACAGGAGGGAAGGGAGAAAACATTTTAGACATCTTTTTGTTTAATTTTCTCCTAAGTTCTATACAAAACATCCAGTCCCTGATATTTCATAAGCCTGCAGGTGCACGAGCGCATAAATTTTACCATTGTAACAGTGTACTGCTTATCTAGTTACATGCCTAATTCTTCATGTACTGCAATGAAAAGTCTATTTTCTGTGGTACCAGTGTCCCAAGGGGAAATCCAATTGCAAATGTAACTGTACTTCTTCAGTATTCTTACCAGAAATCATAATTACTTTGCAGTCCCTGATCTTGCATACACCTTTGTGTGTCAGGCTCTGCATGTGTAGGAGCAGTCTTCTTATCACATCATGAAGCATTTCTAGGATTTAGGATCTGCCAAGAGAAAGGGGTTTTTTTACTACATATTGGTTTTAAATGCATTCAGATAAGCCACCATTTCAAAGACTGAGAAACAACTAAATAAATTGTTTTCATTTGTCATGTAAATCCAATAAAATGTGCAAAGAAAAAAAAAGTGGCAAAAATAACTTAATGAAAATTTTGTTATAATTAACTTTTTCATTTTTATAAACTAAGTGGATAAAGCAAACATTTTTGGTACCACAGTTCATCTCAACTACATTGAACAGCTTTTGAAAATACTTCTTTTGTAGAATCCAGTTAAATGTAGATATGTTTCTAATTATTTAATCATTATAAAATTCCATTAGATTTTCTTCCAAAAGGTTGGATATACAGTACATTTTAAAAATAATGGTCATTTGATTCAAGGGGAAGATCACAAAATGCACAGCAACTGACAGTGTTCTAACGACTCTATACATTTCTTTAACCTCTGCTAGAGGGGTGAGAGAAGATGAATATCGTAGACAGAGATTTTTTCTCTTTGAAAGTAATACAGTACATCTGGATTGGCAAATGCTAAATAATCAGTCTTAAGAATCTGACATACTGAAAAGTCTGGTCAGACTGCTCAGTTAATGGATAAAGGTATCATATGTGCCCTCTATCTGAGGCATTTACACATGACATGAGATCCCCTAACATGAAACAAAATCCCTGACCCTCATTTCTGACAGTAACAGTAGCTGCAAGTACTTAATATGTTGTGGAGCTGTAGTTGTAAAATCTCTCTTTCCCTATAAATATTCAGAGAGTACTGTAAAGAGTTTAACTTCACGTCCCTCAAGTCTCGAATCGCAGTTTGAGATGTGTTCTCGAATTTTCAGGGAATCTTCACATGATGAAACATTTCGTAAATTTTCAGGATCTTGAACATGACACTTGGAAAACGTTCCTTGAGAAAATCCTGCCACAGATTAAACCAGAGATCCCATCCTCCATTGATATAGATCAGATTAGTTGATTTTCCCCACTTGAAGATTTGACCAAGGAACTGTATATTATTTGCATTTGATTTGTAGGAACACACTGAAGCTGATGTATTTTGGATGATTAAAATTTTGTATTAACTCTGCAAGCACATCCAATAATCTTTCCTGGATTTAATTTTATGAGCTGAACTGAAATATCCCCATCCACGCAATTAATCAGATGAAAGAAAGATTGCAGTATCTGGTTGAAGAAAATTGTAGAGAACCACTGGATCTGTTCTCCCCAGTCCTCCCCTTCACTGTGGCAAACATGAATGGCCCTGAAAAAATAATGCAGTTATGTTAGAGTAAATGGGAACATAACTGGGAGCATAAATAGGGCTGCTCAAGTTATGTATATTAAGTTCCATGCCTGCATAGGTGCAGGCATAAATCTATGTTTTTCATAAATTAATCCTTTATTAGATTGCCTTGGTTTTAGGATACTCAAATCATTATATACTTTTGCAAAGTTTGTGCACTTACACTCTTGTTTTTGTTTAAATCACACAAATATATATGTGATTCTTTGGTAAACCGTCTAGATTGCACTGACAATATTATGGGGATCTAAGACACCAGCCATCCAGTAAAATACACTGTAATTCCTCATCCAGTATTATAGTATAAATCCTGGAATACACAAGAGATTTTAGAGCTATACAGATATAACATTTACTCTAAAAGTGTTTTGCTTGGCAAGAAAATAACACATATACGTATTTCTTATGCCACTGGCTACCGCAAATTAAACATCTAATTTTTCTATATTCATTTCAATTTGATGCAAATGAACCTCAATGGGGACTCAAAAATGACTTGAGCGTAAACTGCACTGGGAATGCTCTTCAAACATGGACTGCCCACCAAAGCTATATGCAGCTTAATATGCATCTACATAGGTATCCTCCGGTTTGAAAATATATGCATTTACATGGGGATTTCGGCTTTTCTTCAGATCCCTTTTCAAATAACCAATATGAAAGGAAAAGAACTTTAAAAAGCTGGCTTTTTAAGTAGAATAAAACTTGGCTTGTTAAGCTTCTTCTAATATGTTTTTCCTCTGTCTGACCTTTGCTTTGTATTTCTGCGATGGAAGTTTTAGGGTTGCAGGACCAGGAGGTAAATGTTTGTCAGCTTCATAAGTTGTTTTGGAGAGTACCCAGCTTCAGATCCAGCTTTATAAGGAAAAAAAAGAAAAAAAAAAGAAAAGAAAAAAGTCAAGAAAGAAATATTTTTCATGCCGCTTCAATTAGGCCCCTGGGTGAAGATCACACAGCTTTGAAACTGTTCCGTTTTGACAAAGTTCCAAAGTGCTATACACATCAGGGAAAACTAGAGTTTGCTGTAATGTAAACTGTTTAACATGCACACTGAGGTCAAATCTAAATTTTCCCAAGCGTTTAGGTTTGTTTAAACATTAGAACATGGTTTGGTGTCAGTGAATAGGAAAACTTTAATGTTGTGGGTGGGAATCTACCCATCTTTCTTTGTTAAAGTTCCAAAGGCTACTGCAATAAAAATATTCATTTACCAAGGGGGCTATTGTGATAAGCGTCCAAAGACATTACGCATTGGTGTGAAAGAAGCAAGCAGGAATAGACATCAGCATTGTGGGTGAAAAGAAACAAGTCTTCCTTTTTTTTTTTTTCTTTTTTTCCTTATTTTCCTTTTTTTTTCCTTTTTTTTTTTTCTGTCTTTCTTTGTAGGAGTTCCAAAGTCCACTTTTAAGTGAGTTTTTTTCAGGGTGGTCTGCTTATCTGCACTCCCATATTTCTCTTATTGAATATAATAAAGTCTGAAGAGCTGTGAGACTTGCTGAATTCAACAATAGTTGCATATTTTAATTCTGTTTTCCAATTATGCCCTTAAAATCAAGGTGGACTATATTTACCTGTAGAGCCTGAATCACACGCAGGAGACTGCCTGATGTAAATCAATACATCTTTCTTAGGAGAGCATCACAAGTGATGTAAATCACGAGTGAGTCTGAAGTTATAGTTGCTGAACTTAGAGGCAAATGTACTTTTTTTTTTTTTCATTTAGTAAAGAACCTCATACATTTAGCAGTAAGTTAATATTGCTAATTACCACTACATTTTGTAACGCCAAAGAGTAGAGAAGTACCACCAGTAAAACACCATACTGATTTGGCTGACATGCCCTAGTCAATGTATTACACATTTAATACTTTTAGAAGACACTTGCATACTTTAGAAGATAAAGCTTGTGTTTAGTTCTTTATCACTCTTTTCTGTGTTTTAAATCAGGAATTCAAGTCAGTTGTGTTTTAAGTTTATGATATCAAGCTGGAGTAAGCAAATTTAATCCTTTTGTCTGCTAATTTATAAAATCCAGGTGTTTACTGCTTGCCGACTAGAGAAAGGAAATAATCTGACCCAATTAGAAAATCACTATGCTATGTTGAATGGCAATCTGTGTGTTAAAATACATACAAAGAAAGCAGTAGTGTGTCATCCTTCGTTAATCTGTTATCTGCTCTTTTACTAAAGGGGGTACATTCCCAGCATCTCAGCTTGAGGTACCTAATTAAATCTAATTACATTAAGTAGGTGGAAGTGTGTTAACCCACCTTCCTAAATTTGCTTGTCCTTATGGCTCTCCACACAACGAGTGTAGAAAACTAAGGTTCTCCAAAGACAGCTCAGAGCATTTAGAAAAACTTGAAGAAAGAATAGGTTTCACATCTAGAGGGAAAATAATGGAGAGCTTTGGGAATAAATGTAATGGACAGCTACAGTTTTATAAGAATTCTGTTTGCTTACTTCAGTGCATGCACATAGAGAGCTCATGAGCTGTATGTTTTCAAATGACCTTCACCGCTGTTAAAAAAACACCCAAAAGCAGTCAAAAAAACAATCAAGCCCCTCGCCCAGACCCACTCCAGCAGTATTAAATAATGAAGTCCAAATCTGCACTTGTTTTTGGAACGTGAAGCAGCATTTTGGGATGGCATTGAGGAAGGTGGAGTAGGCTTAGTATACTCTTTACAGGCTCATTGTTGGCAGGTTTGGGAAATGTAAATTGTTGGAACGAAGGAAAAATGAGTGGCTTTTTTCTTTTTTTTTCAGCCAGATGACAAATTGTTGACACCGTTGTAGTAGACCTTGTATTCTTATTCACACAAAGCGCTGGCCATGGTAGATAGCTGGAGACATATTCCTATACTGAATTCTAATTCACCTGACTACACTCTTATAGCTCTGTCTGTAATCAGGGCTGCAAGGTCCCAGTTCAGTACATGACAGGGAAACAGTAACTTAAATAAATCTTAAATACAGAAAGACCTGTAATATCCCTCATCCTATTAAATATCTTAGTGAAACAAGAAGTCCAGATAGGGAACCTAACTTCCCTCACTAGTTTGGACATGACCATTATGCTTCCTGCATGGGTCTGAATTCTGTTCAAGTTAATAGCAACTGAAATCCATTGCCATCCAAAAAACCTCACAACTGGTCAGAGGTCTCTAGGAAAATAAAAGCTTCTCTTTTCTTGGATATTTTCAATACAGCTCTTTAAACCTTCAAAAGTGATTGCAAGCAGTACAGGACAGTATGTCTTATTCAAATTATTGAACACAGAATATTTTATATTCTCAGGTAAATGCTAGGTTTCCAAATCTGCACGCGTTGACGATGTCCTATCTCTGAAGCCTTTTTTATATGACTGTCTCCGAAACTTTCTTTAAGTGCAGTTTGTGGACTAAAGGCACCTTATAAGAAATGTTATTTGCACATCTAAACACAGGTTTCTAATCGAGGGAGATGGAGAATAAATATTCTCCTTACAATGGCAGAGCCAGGTTGTTTGCAGCCCAAAGGAAAACAGCTGGGGCAGATTCTGGTACGTGAAAACAGAGCTCTAGCGCACCTTCCAACGCCACCCCCCCCCACCACCCCCAACCCCCCCGTCATCTAATTGGGCTTGTGTAGCTGTAATTATAAATCAGTGTTTCCCAGAAATGTAATGGTTACATAGGAATGTGTGGGCCTTTCCAGAAGTAACATGTTAATGCTCTTTTGGTCTCCTGCAAGGACATGATCTGGATAAGCAATTGGGCATCTGTTTCTCCAAAGCAAGAGGAAATCATTTAAGCCTTTATTAGGAAATAGTAATACAAAGATGATCATCCCTGGAGAGCTTCAAGGACTTTCTTTGCTCTGTATCTATATATCTGCTGTGTGATTCATAGCACAGATGCAGATCTTGGTCCCCCTGGAAAAAGATAGCTCTTAGATACTCTCTTATGACACTACCAAAACGCAAAAGCCAGCTTATGATGAGAATGGTGTTGAAACTGGAACTCTGAGGTTTCTCTTTGAAAAGAAGTTTGACCAAGTTACAAAAATGTCTCCTGCACCTCTACTTGCTTGCATGTAAAGTAATGATAATATGACACTTCCATGAGTAACAAACTGCATGTATTTGCTCAAAAATTTTTTCCAATAGAAGACAGGAAGGGTATTTTGGCATTTTTACACACATAAACAAATGGTTCATCAATGAAATGTTAAGAAATGCAAACCTCAAGTGCCATCTTCTGCCCTGTATTTTGAGATCTGTAGATGCAAAAAAATATAAATAGTACTCTGAGGCAATGTCCATGTCTTCACACAGGAACACATTCAAGAGTTGGGGGGGTTTTCAAAAGGCAGCAGGTGTTCAGAATTAAGAACTCCTGGAGAGTGAAGTTTGTCATCAGTAGGATGATGTAATGAATTCATGAGCTGCAGAACACGTGCAGATTTGCCATAATGTTTTGCTATGAAAACAGCAGCTTTCATAACCTGGGATAAAGAGGCAGTGTCTCAGTTAATTCTTGAAATAAGGCTCTTATTTCCCCTAAGAGGCAAATACTAGATGCCCAACTTGTCACAATACATTGTATATATTGTAGAAAGGGATCACAGGGGGATCACCATCCCTTTTGCTCTAATGGTGCTAAGACAAGCAATCACTTCTTGCACAGTAAATCAGAATCTACTCTACTGACTCATGCAGGTAATAGTAGACAGACACTTTCTAGATCCCTGTTCAAGGCCAACATAAGGTTTACCTTTAGGTGTATGTCCAGAACAGAGTCCCAAACTGGTGTGTGATTGCAGAAACATGCACCCTTTTGTTCAAAAAGTAAATATATTTCTTCATCTGCAAGTTGGGAGCAGAAAGAAATTTTGACCCCATGAGTTATATAGAGCAAATACACAGAAAGAGTCTGGATTTGCAGGGAAGTAAAAGGCTTGGGGAAGAACGAGTTGCCTCAGGCATCATGAGTACAGCAGAGCCATTTTAAGTTAGCTAACTTAAAACCTGTAGCACCGTGGAATTACAAAGGATATGGCTCTTAAAGTCCCAATTTGCTGCAGAATGAAATGCCTGTCTGTAAAAAGCTTATGTTTAAAGACTCAGAAAACTTGTAATGAGGAAAAATTTGGCATCTCCAGGGGTTAAAAGCAGTGATGTCTTTTAAGAGAGAAACATTCTCTAAATAGCAACCCCCCCACTTAATTCACGTGAAGGGAAGCTCTTTTCCATTAAATTCACAAGCACTATAAGCTCTTCTGCAAATATCTTTTCATTAAAATCATATTTAATTAGCTAAAATGACTTGGAAGGTGAAATATTTAGTGTATTATGCCTTAAAAAGAGCCCAGCTACATGGCATGAGTTGTAAATTCACCTACATGGTGATTTTCAAGAGTCTGCATGGTCTAGGGGATTTTCTATCTCTCAGAAGAATGTTAATCAATGTCATAACTCTATCAGCAACAAATAATAGAAAATCTGTATGAAGGAAAGAATCTCTTCTTTGGGAAGTTCCCATTGACCTCAGGAATATCTATGAAGTTTAAATCTTGCTTTCACTAAGCCTGATGATGAAATGTTGATTTTGATGACTGAGAAGAGTCCAGTATCTACTCGTTTCATACAAAGGAACTGCTTTTATTGTCTATGTTATAACTTTAATTCTTCTGTAAGTTTCAGTAGCTTCTTAGATTATTTTTTTTCCCACAGGAAGAAGAAAAAAAAGAAAAGTTATTTTATAAAATAACAAAATGAGTTAAATAAAATCATAGAATCATAGAATGGCTTGAGCTGGAAGGGACCTTTAAGATCATGTAGTATACAGCAAAACATCTCCTAGTCACACATACATCATTATATATGACCAAGTGCTGGGATTGCACTTAACTGATAGGAATTTTACTGATACCTTTACAGTGTTACATTCACACTTTAGGGTCTCTTGACCAATGTACTGAAACAGTAGTGAAAAAAGGAGCATTTTCCCCCTAGTTTCTCTTTCCTGTTCACGAACACAGCCAAATATCACCAGGGTATGACTGACCCAACGGAGCTTTAACTCCATTGACTGTACAGGAGGCCTACAGCAGCTTCATTCAGTTAGATGGGCTTAATTAGTAAATCACAGAATCATAGAAACATAGAATAGCTTGAGTTGGAAGGGACCTTAAAGATCATGTCGTTCCAACCCCCCTGCCATGGCCGGGGACACCTCCCATTAGATCAGATTGCTCAGAGCCTCATCCGGCTTGGTCTTAAATACTTCCAGGGATGAGGCATCCACAACTTGTCTGGGCAACCCATCCAGTGTCTCATCACTCTCATAGTAAAGAACTTCTTCCTAATGTCTAATCGAAATCTAGCCTACTCTAGTTTAAAACCATTACCCCTTGTCCTACCACCACATGACCTTACAAAAAGTCCTTCCCCAGCTTTTCTGTTGACCCCCTTCAGACACTGGAAGGCCACTATTAGGTCTCGCTGGAGCCATCTCTTCTCCAGGCTGAACAAACCCAGCTCCCTCTGCCTGTCCTCATAGGAGAGGTGCTCCAGGCCTCGGATCATCTTTGTGGCCTCCTCTGGATCCTCTCAAACAGTTCCATGTCCTTCTTGTGTTGGGGGCTCCAGAGCTGGTCAAATAAACAAGTCTAATCTTGTTTAACAGAAGTCAACATGTCTTCAGCTCTCGTTTCTGCTCTAAGTATACATCACTTGTAAAGCGTCTTGATTCATACATAGGTTTTCATTTTCAACCTCCAGATGTGTCACAAACAGAAGTTGTGATGACACTTCTCATTTTCTGTTGTTGACATTGCGAGCAGATGCTTTTCTCTTGGTCAGATTAGCACAATATATTAAAGAACTGAAGAGGATTTGCAAGTTAAAACTAAAAATGAACCCTGTTATTCTTATCACCCTCATCTTCCTCCTAGCTACCTTCTTGTGATACCATGACCTCCTACATTGATGAATACTGCAAGAGCAGAGAGGTAGATATTAAGGGTGTACGCCTGGCTTCTCTGAGGTCAATGGTTGTTTTGCCAACAACTTCAGTAGATCCACAGAGTCATTTCATGGAAGAATTTGGCATCAGTCCTGCATATGGTTACAAACTAATATATCATGCCTCCTACTCAGAGTCCAATTAAGGTCGGTTCTATATGCAATTACAGTCCCTTCCACTGAATATTTTCAAAGATCTGCAAGCTGTTATTCTCGCTGACAAGGACACGCACAAATATAAGGGGAAATTATGCAGATACTCCTAGAAATTCATGGCACTATTTGAGTATAGGGAAAGGATTATTGAACCATCATCTTATCTTTTATCCATGGCAACATGAATGAAGCCAATAGAAATCCTTTTGTATTATACGTACATAAGTAAGAACTCCAATATAAAACACACTGAAAGGAGAATTTGGGCTTTGGTTTTGTTTTGTTTTGCATTTTTTTGACCCAAAATCAAGAAACACCAGATTCTGTCCCTGTTCCATCATTAAAAAGGAAGACAAATGGTTTCTTTATTTTAGTTAAAGCTCTGCTTAACTAAGGACCATTGGTTTTAGTGCACTTCTTTTATTGTATAAAGCCAATGCACGTATACTGTGTGATGTTGGTAATGTTCGTTAGCAAAGAAACTTCGTTCTGTGGAGATATGATGATATTGCCATGAACAAAACCATGCACAGAAGTTGTCAAATTTGGACATTAACAAAATCACAGCTCTCAAAAGAAGGGAAATCAATTTATGTTATTTTTCACAAGTTGGAGAAGCAACATTCTGAAATGTGAGTAAAGTTGATCTCACAGGGCAGGTTTTCTACTGTCTATAGTGTAAATTTCCACTGATACTATTTTTCTCCAGTTACCAGATTCAATAGCAACAGGGACAGCAGATGCTACCCTCTCGATAGCAAATCTGAGAAGAATCATGTACATTGCTAAAGCTACACACAGCAAAATCTGGCATCATACATACACTAACGTCCCAACAAATGTAAGTAAGGCAGAATTTTAAAATACCAGTTCACCATGTCATAGAAAATATAAAACAATAGCTTTCTTTTCCTTTCCGGTGTTGCTTTTCTGATTGGTAAGAAACAATGTATGGTGTTTGCTGCAACTGTAGTATGAGATAGTGTCTCCATGTAAAGGAAGCATGGGAAAATAATTTGTTTCAATTACATAAACTCACACCTCTAAATTTCAAAATTATTCATTGTATTAATTTTCAGATTCGTGTCAATTATGTTATATGGCTATCAGATTTTTATATTCTGAAAAAAACCCTCATAAACCATGGTTATGTGTTGTTGTTGAGACACTAGAGAGAGAGATAAACAGAGAGATTGGTTTAGGAATCATACTTGAACTAATAACAGAACTTTCCTATCTGAAATCTTTATCCTGACTTCTTTTTCCCTCCAGTGAAGGCTATAGGTTTATGAACATTTCTGTCTAAAAAAAAATAAAAATGAAAAAAAACCACCCCTTTTTGTTTATGCTGTTTTCTGCTATTTTACCTAGGAGAACTTGGGAGCGTTAAAAACTGCTTCAAGAAACTCATGCCATCTGACCTTATTTCATGTGTTCCCTCATATGAGCTGGAACAAAGGAATGGGCTGGGTGGAATTAAAGAGTGAAGTGTGTGTGTGCATGTGTGTGGTGCGTGTGTGCCTGTGTGCCTGTGTGTATAAAGAAGTGGTGATCAGACGTTACTGATAAGAGAAGCCAGTGGTGCTTCTGGGTGATGTGTGTATTCAACTCCAGGCTGACTCCTCTTATGCTAATACAGCCAATTTCCTCTTTTATTTCATTTCTGGAGCCTGAATCTGTGATCTCTGATAAGGTTCCCAAGGATACCGCCTTCACTCACAAATGGGCAAGCAAAGGGGGGGGTAGGTGACGGAGACGTGTAACTCGCAGAGAGCACTAGTGGATGAATAATTTAAAACTCCACCCGGAGATTTGAGGCAAAACGGAGAGATAAGAGACACCACAGGGTCTTCTCTGTTTATTCAGAGCTTCATCTTCCAATGACAGGTGACCTCCGAGGTCAAGGGCATTATGGGAAATGGAGCCAACAGTGGGAAAAGGTACCACATCCCAGAAGGAAGTAATGATTCACTTGGTGTCAAATGAAAAATTGATCCTTTTTACCCCTCTTTGCAATTTTTCTCTCCCAGTTTCCAAGGAGAAACTTTGGGCCCAAGACTGACACGAGTCTGAACTGCAAGAGCAGGTCGTGAGCAAAATGGATGGCAGCGATGGGATTGCACCAGTGTGAAACTGGTGCAAGATAAGGATCAGGACCTTTGTCTGAGCAGCGTGCTGTCTGTGTCTGTACACAGGGAGTCTGCTTTGCTAGCAGTTTTATCAAATCAGATATGGATAAAGGCAATACCTCAGGAACATCACAGGCGTGATCCACCTCATGTAAATTGCTGTTTTTCACTGGAGCGACCTTAATTTACATCCACTCAGAATCTACCCTAATGTTTTTAAACAAAACACTCCCTCCTATCAGTTTTATACCTTAAGTTCATTTATTTATGTTGTCCTGAAAGTATTTACTCTCATGGTTTTATCTGGTGGTTCAGCTTCTTTACAAAGCTGAAAGAGCTGAAAACTCTCAAGAAACACCTGGTCTTCCTTTGGCCTTATGGTAAAAAATAGGCACATTGACAAGCCCTGGCTCTTGTTGCCTCTTTCATTTGAGAAATCCCAAACTCAATGTCTCCTTTGCAATTAGAAAGATCTGAAGCTGTTCGCTCTGGTCACATTTATATTGTTAGCTTTAGGATCTTACAAATTCTGACAGCGAGAAGTATCCCTACAAGAGCTCTGTGCTGCATTATCAAAACCTTCTGCTCAGCCATTCCTATTTGTTTCCATATAATGCAGCCATGACCTCTACAGCTAAAAAAAAAAAAAAAAAAGGCAAAGTCAAATGTTTCTCAGTGCTGGTTTACATTTCCCTGCCTCTTAAACTGCTGTTTCTGCTTACCTATGGTTGAATGTTACCCGTGTTTTCATTCCTGAGCAATCACATACCTTTTATCTTTTTAGATAAACATGAAAACATACTAAGGTCACTGCCCGGTGAGAAGTTACGGTTTTGCGTGACTGCCACCCGCTTGTACCATGTATTCACTTCCCTTCTAGCTCCCCCACTCCCACTACAAGCCAGTCCCGTCTCAGAAATGTTTCTTGCAGGCTTTTGGAACTGTTTGGACAAGTCCTGGGGCTGACTCACATCACACCTTGCTTACTAGTTAACCTAACCCAAGCAGAGAGCAATGGGCTGGGCGGCAGCAACCTGCCTGGACTTCTGGTGTGGCTCACACCCAGCCATCTTGCCCACTTCTTTTCAAGTCCTTGTTTTCATACTCATACCCTGATGTGCTCTTGGGCCTCAAACTGAACATCTCACCCACAAAAGCCACACCACTGAGAGGGCTTGAGAGAGTTAGGTGAGCCGTACCACTGCTGCTATTTATGTCAACGACAGATGTTTGTCACGAAGGTCTTCCTGGGTTCCTTCAGCTCAGCCAATGATAGCTTTTGCCTCATTCATACCAGTTTGTCTAGGTGTAGTCCTTGCAGTCTGAAATAGTGTTGAACTCGGGCAAGCAAGATGGGAATCAGCCCTTCTGGTCTCACAAAGGTGTTTCTCCCTAGCTCTGAGTAATGGTGGTGGGTAAACAAAATATCTTCCTTCATGTTGCAAGTGAGAATAGGGAGGTGAGGGATGTAGATACTGCCTTCATTTTAAATCATTGCACCCAGTCAGTAAAGGTTTTTTTTCTCTGGAAGGCAGAATAACAACATTGAGACCAAATGGCCAAATATTATGATGGCCAGCTGTGCGTACAGTTTTATGTCTGAAATCCAAAGCATGTGTTGGTACACGTGCACACATACATTGGTGAAGTCTAGAGTATTTCAAGACATCATATCTAATTAAGATAGAAATGTATAGCTATCCACAATATGTCTAAAGCAGACATGTCCTACTTCCAGTTCAGAGTCATAATCATGTAACCTATGTTGGACTTTATTGCTTAAACTATTTCTCTCAAAGGTAAGAATGGGGGTCGCACATTTCTTTTGAGATGGAGCTATAGTTTACACTCCAAAATTCACTTCCCTTTTTCTTGTAGAATAAGAAAACAATTAGAGAAAATGCACACAATGTGGGAGGTTCTGGTTCAGTTCCTTCTTCTGTCCAATAGGGTTCAAACACACATTTATAGACTATTTTGTCTTGCTTAAATAGTCGGAAAAAAGTTCAAGAATTCCTGCAAAGAGAGGAGGAAAAACATTTTCCCCCCATCAATTATTCAACAAAAAAAAGGAATATTTAGCTGCTAGAGCAGGACTCAGAACTCATGACATCTCCTCAAAAAGGTGTCCTGACCACCCTGCATCCTCAATTATCTCCTATGAAGGGGAACCACTTCAAAAGGAGGCTAAATTGACAGAATCTGTAGACTGCAGGTTAAATAACTATTGAGAGAGGGATTATATGAACAGTCTGTTAAAATAGGTCAAGGGTTTTTTGGTAAGAGCTAAATTTCTGACGTGTTTTATGACAGCAGAATCATGATGCCATGATATGTTTTAAGCAATGTGATGGCCTGTACCACATTTTGTAGGTTTGTTCTAATGAAAGAACATTTAAACATCTACACATCTAAAGAACATCTAAAGAACATTTAAAGCATTGTATTCCCCTGGAGAGCAGAGAGGGGGAAGATTTAGATTGCAGATCCTAACAGGACTGAGGTATGAACTGTAGAGGTTTAACACTGTTTAACACTGATATGAATGAAAAATTTTCTTTGGAGGCCAGATAATACCACTCTGGGTTTGATGAAAAGTTACAAAAAAAGTTAGTCTTGATACACCATGATATTTTTTTTTTTTTCATCCTCTTTCTATTTTGTTTCTAGTTTTGGTTATTAAACGCTTTCTTAGTAAGAGCACTTCAGATTTGAAGCTCTAATTTGCTAAATATTAAATAGTAACAGATCTTCAAAATGAAAAATATTTTCTGTCAGTTTTGAGTAGAGAGATGCAGTGATGTTACAGAATCTTGCACTGAATCTGAAATACTGCATTCACAGCAACAGTTTCCATAAATTTTGAAAATAAATGAAAAAAGAATTTATGACAATGTTTTTTCTTAACTGTTTACAAATTCCAAAGAAAAAGAAAAGAAGAAAAGTTAGATGACAAATGTAACACTTTCTATACTAATCTTTTTCCTATGAACTGACCTTGTCTCCCTTTACCCCACACCAACCTGATACTGATTGAATTAGCTTATTAAAAAAAAAAAAAAAAAGACAATCATGTTGTTTAGAATCTGTCATTTACAATTTCCTCGTTATCCACACACCATAAACTTTAGAAAAAATGTGTTCTGATTCTGTTCCGATTAATTGCCAATGGGGAAAAAAAAATGTTCCAGATGTTATTCAGTCCTGTTTGTTTTACCACACTACAGTGAAGATCGCTGTGGGATTTCCATTGCTGAATGAAAGGATGAATCAACCTGATAAAATGAAAAATGGAACCAAAGCGAACTCAGAGTGAGTCTGGGTGAATTTTTTTAATCGCTGTTTTTCTTTTAAACATCACCAAATATCCTCTCTTCCAGATTATGGTTAGTACAGGAAATTAAAGTGTGAAGAGACTGGCTACATGACTGGACCTGGTTCAACGAAGTGATTCATAATTCTGTAATAAGTGCCGATGGTTGAATCTCGGACCCATTAAAATCAATGTCAAGCTCAGTGATTTACTCAAGTGGTACAGCTTTCTGTCTCTAGCAATCATACTCTCCATTTCATAAAAATGGAAAGAGGAAGGACTGTAGATATTATATAAAAGAAATATGTCTGTGCATCAACTGTTCTATGCAGCAGGTAGGAGGAGGGTTCCTGAATCCCATAGTCATACTTCAATCAGACAGACTCAGCTTTTAGTGCTGAACGGACTTTTCAGGCATTTAAAATTGGTTCCATCTACGGTGGAGACAATTTATAAAATGAAGGGCACCAACAGGAGAATAAAAGCAAGTTAAAGACTATACTACATATTAAGGATTCCTTTTGAGTCCACCTCCCACGGAAAGAACAGTAGCAGGAAATAATAATGTTAAATTCTTTTCTTTCATTTACATCAGTTTTACACTAACACAATACCATTCAGTTTGGTAGGGCTACTCCTGATTTATGATGAGGTAAATGAAAGCAGAGTCAGACCCCAAAGGAATATAATATAGACCACCTGTTTTGAGAGAACAACTGGGCTAAGAAATTGCTTATATACTGTACATATAAGAAGCATGTGAAAAGGGCATGGTGGGAGTAACAAAAGCCTTCAATTATCCAGGCCTAGACTGGATTACATTAAGTGGAGGAAATAAGGTTGGCAGTATGTTTGTGGATCTGGGACAGGATTGCTTCCTAATTCAATATGTGCCACGACCAACCAGGAAGGAAACTGTATTAAAGTTGTGATTAAGCACTGAAGGGGCATGATTGAATACCTTCCTTCCCCTTCAGAGGTAGGGGACATGTGAAGATCATAAACTCAAAAGCTGAAGAACAAACTAAACAGAGAAGTTGGAACTAGGAAAAATGACTTTGTTGATGAATTTGGAGAGATTAATATAGGAAATATTTACTGCATCCCGGTTTGTTAAACGCGGAGATCTGACATCTGTTGTCAAGGTGATTACGTGCTTTGATACCACTAAAAACAACCCATTGCAAATTCATAGACTGTCCCAAAACCTCCAGTTTGTTTATAATAAAAGTAAAATCCATAAAGAAGGCTGACAAATCAAACCCTTACTCATCTCCTCCCTTCTTACAGACTTTTACTGCTTGGATTGGTAAAAAAGCAAACAGTGAGTTGAAAGAACTGGATTGTGGACATGAGCTTGTGGTTTTAACAGGATTGTTCCATTTGGATAAATAAACAACAAATATCACCTTTTCAGTGGCGGTGTTTTATGAGTAATTGTACACTAGCCAAATTTTAATATGAAAAGTTTCCTAATTTCCTTTCAAACTAGAATTTCAAAAGGATAAGGTGACAAAGTATCCAAAGGCTCTTAGAGGATTAAGAGGCATAGTTTCTTTTATTTTCAAGTCCAGGAGCAGTGTACACCTTACTTTCCAATATACTTTTAAACCCTTCTCTCAGTAAATTACATTTCCTGTCTTATGCTACCTAGTGTTTTACAGCACTGTTTTCTACATCACAGTGGCTTCATTAATGAAGTTACTTCTAATTGCCCAGATTCTCTGAGAACCACTGGCCATTCTTATAGCCATAGCAGATCTTCTTCAAAACTGGGCTAAAGACTAGAAAACAGCTAAGTGTTGACATTATCAAGCTTCTTTTAAGGCAAAACAACATCATTACAATAGTTTTGCTTTCAGAGTAAGATAATGATTTCTGTCCCATTAGCAGCCCACATGTTACAGCTGCTTTCCTTCTTTTCCTTTGGTTTCCAGATATCACAAGGAAGATAAAGCGGCAAAGTGGGACTATGAAAGATAGATGTGGGTGGGCTGGAGGTGGTGAGGGAAGGAAGGATTAATAAAATGTCAGTACGCAGAAGTGAAGAGTCATAAAAACTTGCCCAAGAAGGCCAGAAGTAGTAGAGGGAATTAAAGAACTAAACAAACAAAAATAATACATAAAAGAGTCAAATAATTTGAAAATGAGTCATTAAGATTGTTAATAGACAAGTGTGGGAGAATCTTTGACAAATGAGCTTGACTTTTGGCAAGATTTTCAATCATTCTTTCCAGCATGAAAACATATTAAAAATAAAACAACTAAGAATATCATACAGACCTTTAAAGAACAGTAGTAGCCATTTGCCCCCTTACTAAGCACTTGTTGATCAAACATCTGGGTTCAGTACACAAGGAACTAGATGAAATACGATAACCTTTGTCTTAAAGGAAGTTGAGCTGCATCGTTCTGTGGACCTTTCTAACCCTAAAATCTTTGTTTCTATGAACCTGAGGTTTTCAGTGGCAGACATTCATTAAGCATCAGTTCGTTAACCTGCTTAACATGACTCGATCTTCAGTCTGGAAAATTGTATTGATAACAACAGATTTAAGCTAAGTGCCTGACCACCTTTCTGAATTAAGGTGTAGATGACCTCTTTATGCATTAAAATTAAAAGTGAGATCAAAGATTTGGAAAGAAACATTACACTGGAAGAAATTACTAGGTATGTTCAGAGTCTGGGACATTTTAAATAATCTTCCAAGTCAGGAAGAACTTTAACTTGAGTGTACTTTATCGTAATACAAAATACCAATTATGAGAAGCAGTAGAATCATAACTCATCATGTTGATATTCCCAGACTTACTGCTCTGTATTATCTTCCTGATGGAGAATTCAAGAGGAAAAAAATGAATGAACAAAACATTTTTCATTCCTTTATTTACATCTACTTAAAGAAATTAACATTCTTCACACCTTTTAGAAAACTGACAGTATATTTCCATAGGAAGATGCCAACACAAATAGTCTTCTAAATGCTTATGATAAAGACAGAAGAATGGATGTTGCTATTTTATAAATACATGTGAGCAGAGATGAGTAGCATTGCTTCTCCAGTAATGTCATTATCTGTGGTGGATCCAAAAGAGAAAGTAAAGCCTCTGATGCTGGGTCTAGTACCATAAAAAACATACAACACTTCCCATTCAACATATATACTCATACATGCGTACATCTGTATAAATTCTTTAGGTCAAACAATCATCCTGAAAATATGCAAGAACATTTATGTGGGACATTTCACATATTCCACCAGTATTTCCAAATAGAAATATAGCCAAGCCGAAAAAATACATATTTCATTTCCATGTCTGTTCAGTTTTCATTGTCTTCAGCCAGATTTTATAATCAGAATGTCAAGCATTGCAGAATGCAATATGGAAAAATATAAAACAAATCCCAAAACCCCGAAGATTAGTTTATGAATCAGGAGTTGGGAATATGCTTTTATGCTCATTTCTGATTCATTTTGGATTCCTTTTCTTTTTTCTTCCTTACAACCGTATGTTCCAGTTGATTCAAATTTAACTCACAATGAACTGAATTTTTTTCCAACTTCACCAATCTGAAGTAATCAACTGCAAACATTAGATAATGTTCTGTGACATATTTTTAAACTTGTGACCAGAACCACAAGAGTAAGAGATGTGTGATGTTTTAATATTATTTTATTTTTAATGGAAACTGAAAATTCCACTCACTTGTGTACTTCTGCAAACTAGGATTTACAAAAATTTTTTTAAAAAAATGTAAGACTAGCAAGACTGGAAGAGTTATGCTGAGTTCCATTCCTTTATTTATCTGTGGCTTTATTTTAATCACAGTCACAGTGCATGGAGTTTTATGCCTCAATTTTCTTTTCAAGGGCAAAAAATAATTCCAAAATTTAAACACAAATTCATTCTATCCATCAAAATACATAAGTATTCAAAGTGAAAAATATTAAATTCCTCTACTCTGAGACATTGCCGTTGTGAATTACAGGAGACTAATCATATCTGTCTGATTGATCTGGGACCCAAATGATACAAATAAAGATGTCCTATACCTGACATTAATGACAACTCTTTGAAGAAGTATTAGAAGACTTGGGGACAAATCAAGACTTTTTCACCATCTTTCCTGGAAGAAAAAAGGCAGAAAACAACTTGGGGTGCTACACTAATGCAAGACGTGCATAACCTATGAAAATACTTACAAAATTTCTTGCAAAATGACATGTCTTTTCCTCCCATCCCCGATACAAATTTGACATTGATTTCATTACATTAATCCAATTTGAAACTGATTGGCTCGTTGAACTAGTGCAGTGTCAGCAGACATGACAAAATATATATCATACTTAAGTCCTCCTAATTGCACATAATGCTCTAGGGAATTTTGGGAACGTTATTAGTCATAAGGAGAAACTATCCCAGAGGTTATTCGAAATACTTGGTTCATCATGTTGCAGTTAATATTGACCTGGTAGTTTTAAAGTCTGTGGTTTATCAGCCCAATCTACCCTTCTATCAGTTGATCTATAGAGCACATTTAGTTTCTTTCTTGTATTTGGTGTAGTTTCTTGAATTTCTTTCATTTCCAGTTGTGCAATATATGTGTAATTAATGTGTTGCATGTAATTCATTCTCGATCTCACCCTTTGCCCAGAGGGAGACAAATGATTGCCATAGAACATTTTGTTTTGGTAGGGCCGGATAGGTATACGCAATTTTTTATTAGAGAAATCAAGGTAAGGTGCACCTGGTCTGAATGGAAAACAGAGCAATATTGGTGATGGTCTGTTGAATGCCTCATAGTCTTTCACTTTTTTTCAGGGAAATTCTGTGTCCTGTACAAACAAGTTTCTGTTACATTTTCTCTAATCTTTTTTTTTTTTTTTTTCCAAAGGACAAACCTTTTTGACCCNTTTGCCAAAGGACAAACCTTATTGACCACAGCAGACTTGGGTGAGGTAGTACTGGACTCAGGGTCTTAGTTTTAATCCTGTTCACCACAATCATTTTTCCAATTTCTTCAGTAGTATTTAATAACTTTTTAATAACTTAAATATCTAATTTTTTTCTCAAGAACAAACCAAAGCAAACATACCTACCTTTGAATGTTGCAATGGATGGACTGGATGTGTATCAAAATCAAACATTTCAAGACAGCAGTATTGGAGAATTAATATGTTTTCAAAATATTTAAACTATCATAATTTTTCACAAAGTGTTTATAAAACCCTTGTAAAGGTCTTGTAGTATTTCTCCCACATGCTTATCCTGGTTCTTAAGTATAAATATTATATACATATATTATATTATATATATTACTTGTTATATAATATTATGTATAGGGATGTACTCTCACCCCTCACAGTTTTTACAGCTATCTCTCCATATCATAAGCTCATACCTTCAGACCCTAAATGACAACTAACTTTAGGCTATTAACTGGAGTGCCTGAATTAGCAGGGGTGACACCAAATTCCCTGACAGTCTCTAGAGAAACAGATACCTTAAGAAGATTGACCAGATTTTAAGGAGATTCAAACAGGAGTTTATGTTTGGGTGTTTTTTTGTTCATGACATAGAGGATATCAGACAACTGCAAATCTAGGTACCTCCACCAGAAATGGGACCTGAACCCTGGCTACAACTGATATTTTGATTAATTTCTGTATTACTAAATACTATGGAAAACACTTCAGCTATTCAAAGTGCATCATCAGGAGTTAAATGCTGCTCCTAAAACATTACAGTAGCAGCACTGCTAAAATCAAACGAGCTTCCCAGTCCATATGGTGTCCAGGGTCAAATTCATGAGCAAAACAATTTCATCTTAACCGATCTGGATGTTTCACAGCTGCTCTGCCTTCTTGTTACAAAGCAAGTATAGTGCACCAGTGAATCTGATGCCAACTGTAAATCTTATAAATATGAAATAGCCCAGAGGGTCAAATTCGTCCCTGATTGAGATGCATTAACCTTATTCACTATCTCATGTCACTTATTTTGTAACTTTTCAGTGGTGTCAGCTCTGTTTAGGATGTACTTGTTATAATAATGATAGCAAATGGCATGTAATACGGTGGTCAATCAGGTTGATAGATGGTTTATACTCATACGACTAGTAAGCAAGAGAGAAATTGAACTGCTAATGTCTAAATATTTTCTCCATGTAGCAACTTCCAGCTCACAATTTGACTGGGATCTCTTACATTATGTGAACACATCAGAGTCAATGATTGTATCCAGTCTTCTGATTTAGACATAATTTTTAATTGTCACATAATATGCTGCTCCCCACTTCATATTGGGTTTTTCCTACTCCTACAAAGGGTAAGAATTTCTTTCCCTCTGTTTCTATTTATATTCCTTGTCCTAAGTGGAGATTTGTTTAATAATGGGCAAGGACTTGGATTCTTCATAAAAGCACTAAAAAATATTAATCACTTCACTTCTGTCTGTGGAAGAGGAGGCGGGAAAGGGAGAAAGCTTTGTACGATAATGATTAAATTGGGATTGTTTGAACTCATTATTGGAATTATCAAGCTTTCTGTTCACTTGAAAGAAAAGTTCAGATCAATTATATGCACTCACTACATGTTCTCATGTTTCTAATAGCCTAGAGATAGAAGTAGGATTTCTTGCATACAATAGCAGTCAAGGCATAAAAGACACATTTTATTTCTACAGCAGAAGAGTGCAGAAGGAACAAGTTTGATTGCCATATCTTAGTTTTTCCATAGAAAAGAAAAAGGTCAAAATCTATCCCAGTTCAAGCCCCAAGCGATATTTCATCTCTCTTAAACTCTTGAGATGAAGCTTATGTGTTGTGGAAGTCTTGTACTAGGATGAGATGTGTTTTCCGTGATACAGCGCAAGGAAAATTTTTTCATACATATGTAGTAGCCCATGGTACCACTGGATGGCAATGGTTACATTTGTCACTAACACTTTTAACTCCTCTCCAGTCACTATGATCGTCTGCAAAACAAGAACTGCAGCACTGAGGACCTGTTTTTTTTCCAGCAAAGCTATTGAGAACTTTTCCATTGCTGCCTGCCAGAGCAAGATTAGATGTAATATCTTTTAAAGAATGGATAAGTACTGCCCAGCTTTCTCCCATGTTCGTCCTCTTTAACAGTGTAGGCAGAGACCCTCACAATATGGATTGTAGGTTGCTGAGCCTTGGCAACTTTCATCCTTTTTTCATCATTTCAGGCTGCTCTAACTTTGTGAGAGTGCAGGAGAGGAGAGGTGGCACGTCACTGTCAGCTCCTTCCATGCCACATCTGCCACATGTGCTGTAAAGGATCTGACTGTGCTGGTGCTTTATATCAACAGCGGCCTTCCACACAACAGGAATTTGCCTGTGTCCTCTTCTACTCATCTTAAATGAGTAACGCAAGAGGGATTAGTTGTACTCAAGAACTTTGTCTGTACACAAAAAATAAAAAATCCAAAATAAAAACTACAAAAATCCACAACATCTTTATTTTCCCTGAACTTCTTTTGCTGTTTGAAAGAGTGGACTCACCAACATTATATCGATTGTACATACGGTCCTATTCAGGAGATAAAAAGATTTTCAGTGGCTTATTCATTTTTCTTCTGATCTATGCAGTGGCATGTAGAATGTTCACAAACGTATGTGTTCAGTTTTGGATCAAGTGGGAAAGCAATGTAATCTTGGTAATTTACAGACCTGCAATTTATCAGTTTTTTGCCCTCACAGAAGGTCCTCAGATCTCTGTATTTCTAATCCAGACAGTTTGGTCACTGTCATTGGTCACTCAAACAGAATAGATCAAACACGAACATCATAGATGCTATTTTGTTTTTTTTTTCTTGGCGGTGTTTTAGTTCTCTCCTGTTATTAATTAGGAAGAATATCAGCTATGAATTTCAATAAATCTATCAAGAACCTCTGTATATCTGTAAATTGTAATAAATGGATTTTATGTTTTCAAAGACAGAAAAGAAAACATAATTTCTTATTAAAGGTGCCAAATAGTCATAGTCATTGTATTATGGACACTATTGCCCATGCAGTGAGGTAGGCACATCTTTGGTATGATTCACCACTCCTATTTAAGAAGCTACACTAACAGAGACAAACTGTGCTTACAAACATCTTGCTCCAAGGACAGAGGTTTCAACCCCCCTCCATGTCTGTCTTTCAATGTTTAATTATCTCCATAGTGAAAAAAACTTCATCGTGTCCAGTTTCCTTATATATTTCTATCCTGTTTTATTTTATGACCATTGTCTCTCATCCACTCACTATACTTTCTCATGAAGATCCTGACTCCATCTTCTCAAAGACATCCTCTTCCGATCAGGTCCCACCAAGCCCACATCCCTTAGCAAGTCCTCACAAGGCAAGAGCTCCAGCTCCCAAACATCCTGATGGGCCTCTGCTGAACTTACTCCAATGTATCAACGACTTGCCTGATTTGAAGGCTAAAAACCTTACACAGTACTTTGGAAATATTTTTCATGGTGGAAACTCATTTCTGCTTTGCCCTACATACCACTGTGAAGAACTGAGATTCCTCCCCCAATTCTTTTATGTTTGGGGTCTGAGCCTAACTCTGGGCTGTAGATGCAGACAGGCACTGTGTTGTTTTACTTCCTGAGTGGACTATGAAGTAGTCAGGGCTGAGGAGGTGGAATCATGAGCTGGCCTTGGCATTGACAGTGCAAAAAAGGGTAAGGAAAGCTGATACACTTCATGGTGCTTATAAATCAGCAGGAGTCACCTCTCTTGTGCACGGGGGGAAGGATGAGGAAACAGTGCCTTTGAGAGCATGTGCCCAAGTATCTGACCTTGCTCAAAATGATGCCTCAAAGAAAGCTCTAGGATACCATGCTGGAAACTGCAGATAAACCACTATCTTGGAAATGAGCTCATCTCTGAAGTGGAAAGAGGCACAGAGAGCAAAATTGCACACTACTTTCACCTCTCAGTCTCAGCCAGAAAGTATACACACTTTGAAACTAGAAATAATTTTAGATCTTTCATAATTCACTGGGGAATTCACATTGGCTAACTTTAGGTGAATGCCTTGTAAACTTGTGCACATGAAAGAGTTAACTAAACTCCCATGACTGTTAATAGGGAGATATAGGCCTTCCTTGGGTACAGTTCACTTCATCCTAAGGTAGGTATTTAGACATCATACTGTAAACTCCAGTCTATAAAAGCCTAATTTTTTATTGTAAGGAGAGCAGCAGGTGACGGATCCAGCTGTGTACCTTTACCATGCAAAAGGCTTTTAGGGACTTTTAACAATCACACAATTCAGTGTTAGTTTATCTGTTCCACAAAATCAAGAGCTAAGGCATATGTGAAAGGAAAGTGTGGAAACAGGGTTGACACGAGAACTCAAGAGGAATAGAAAAGGAGATGTGAGAAGACAGGACAAGCTTGGTGATGGGAAGAATGAGTGGAAAAGGTGTATGACCAATAGATAGAGGTTGTACTTGACTATATCATTGTCCTCTATTATTTCTAAATTATGAGGTTTTGATTTTTTAAAAAATCTTTTTCCTGTTAATGTAGTTTTCTTAAATATTTTCCCTCCATTCCATCAGCAGTTGAATGCAACCTTCCTCTTTCCTCCCACTTTCCTCCACACACTCAGTCTTCCCTCCTCCCACACTCAGGATGCTTGACCTTTCACTGATATCAACCATAAATTAGTTGACCCAGAGCAGAACTCTAATCACGAGAGCAGCCTGTCAGGAAATGGATTGCTGGGCAGAACTCTGCTGGTTAAACGTATCTTTTTTTAGTTCACTCAAAAATGCTGACAATGCAACTTTATTTGAGAAAAAGGTTGTGAGAATGAGACTGAAAAATTCAGTCTGAAAAATTTGGAGGAAGAACCATCCCACAGAATCATAGAATCACAGAATCGTAGAATGGCGTGTGTTGGAAGGGACCTCCGAAGGTCATCTATTCCAACCCCCCTGCAGGGAACAGGGACATTCTCAACATCCTCAGGTTGCCCAGAGCCTTGTTGAACCTCACACTGAATATCTCCAGGGATGGGGCCTCAACTCCCTCCCTGGGCAACCTGTTCCAGTGTTTCACTACCCTCATGGTAAAGAACTTATTCCTAACATCCAATTTGAATCGGCCCTTCTCTAGTTTAAAACCATTGCCCCTTGTCCTATCACTCCAGGTCTTTGTAAAGAGTCCCTCTCCAGCCTTCCTGTAGGCCCCCTTCAGGTACTGGAAGGTCGCTATTAGGTCTCCTGGGAGACTTCTCTTCTCCAGGCTGAATAACCCCAGCTCCCTCAGTCTGTCTTTGTAGGACTTTGTAGGCAGCTTTTTCTCAGTCTCCAGTGCTGAAGGAAGATGTACTTGTGATAAACTATTTGACTCCAGCAGCTTAGCCACCTAGAAGACAATTTTCAGAATTGGATCTACTGAAAGTTTGGAAGTATAGCACAGTTTTCCCTAAGAGATGGTCAAATACTCTCATCTATATTACGTTAGAATGAGATCCATTCACTATTGCACTCAGGTCTCCATCGGTCCTCACATGACTGCCATTTTTAGCAGACTGTGTTCTATTTACATGAACTCTGGGCTCTCAACATTGCTGTTGTTACACAGTGGCCTGAAAGATAGGGAAATACTTTCTCCTTTCTGCAAGGAAACACCAGAAGTAGTTTACAATGACTCTCTAAGGTGATTTAAGGAAGAAGATTTTAGTGGATGGTTTCTCAAGTGTACCCAGTCTACTCCAGTGCAGTATCTATCACAGAACATACTATACATACGTGGTTAACAGGTTAACTGCATCTGTCTAGTTAACCTGCAATGTTATGGTGACAAACCATACTGTGTTCTTCCAGTATTCTCTGCTAGAGAAGGATACAGAGTCTGGGCTACTGTGTAAACAACAAAAACTCCCTTTCCCAATTTCAGCCATCCACATTCTTTCTCCTGGGAGCCGGGTTATGTATGCTGGAGATCTACCAGTGAGGACATTAAATGAATGAGGGTTGCACTGGAAATGAGGCCAGGTTCCTTTCCCAGGCTGCTGACTATCTGTTATTAAATCCTACAGAGATTAGTCAGATCTTTTTGGTGCAAAAAAATGTTGTCATCTTGGGCATCCCTTAAAGGGAAGATGGTCACTTATCTTTTTAAGTATCTCTGCTCATTCACAGCACTTATAAAGCAATCTGACAAGGACTGGGATTCATGTTTAAAGACAAGGAGTAGATGGGGGATAAAAAGTAGGTTGCTTTGGAAAAAAACTTGAGCTAGAGAAAGCTGAGAAATACATTTGTCTTTACTCCCATGAAGATTATGTGTGGGATAGAAGAGGCAGAGATTTCATTAGAGTTGATGTGCAGATCCAATCTAACATGGTTGACAAACACAGCATTTATGGAATGACCTTCTGACATGAAAATACCAACTTTACACATCCTTCCCTCTTGTAACAGTTCTGGTCCATGATGGTAAAATATTTTAGAAAAAGGGAGGTATTAGAAAGCAAAGACTGATACTTTTTTGTTTGTTTTTCCCCCTCCTAGTCTGTCTGAAGAAGCCTCTCTATGGTCAACTGTAGTGAGAATTTCTAAGTTCAACGTCTCTTATTTCTGTTTATGGTTACACTAACACAAGTCTACAGTGACTCTGTCCAAGTCTCAGTGAGCAAATGGGGCCCATAAATTAGACATTAAAGACAAACAATTGGTAGGCAACCAAAGTTACCCAAAACTGAGCATGCAGCTTTCTGCTTCAACTTTATAAATTATTGCCATCTAAAGCAAAGGGCAAGACTTTCTAATTGCAAACTCTGTTCCAGCTACAAGTGTTCTGTTGCTTCGACATGGTACATGCTAAATAATAGAGTATAGACATATTTTCAAGCCATCAAAGCAACCCCTAGGCCCTGTCCAGCAGACCTAACATCAGAGGGCTTGTTGAATCCGTTCCACTGATGGCAGTCACTGTGGTTATATATAATGTTTACACTTCTCAAAGAAAGAAAAAAAAAAATATGATGCAGACTGAAATGTCTCACATGCCTTCAATTACATCAACATTGACTACAGAAGCGCTCCTTATTCTCCATGCTTTTGAGTGATTGTTTGAATTCAGTCGGAGGAGTCTGGTCTTAACTTTGATGTTTCAAAAGCTTGAAGAGAAATTGCAATCAGAAAAAAAAATCTAATTAAAAGGAAAAATTATGAGATCTGAAAAAAGTTGCAAGAGTCAGAAGAGAGGGGGAGGGAGGTACATATTAAGATCTTGCTTTTAACTACAGAAGTTCCCCTTTAATGTAAAAATAAATAAACTAAAATGCTTTGTTTTTAAAATTCATTTTTTTAATGATAGTGAAGCAAAATTTGTGCAACTACATAGAAAAATAGAAAAATTCCAATTTAGAATTCCATCATGAAACGACACCATTCTAATTTCTCCAGGCCACGGTTTGTTAATATTCCACAAAGTCCCAGGATGCAACTATAAGACAGCATTCAAATCTATGAACATGAGGCAATCATGCTCAGCAGAGTATAACAATAATTATAATAGAGATTAAATAAAAATAATTAGAAAAAGTTCATCTAGTTTTGATGTATTAATTATTCTGACCCTGTTCTATTCAGAGTCTAATTATCTGGTTCAGTGAAAATGCCAAGATTTCTACGACTCATAAAAATTACATTCCAGTAATTATGTCAGCAAACTAAACAGTATTCATTTACCATGCCTTTTTATGCACACATTTGAATATGCTTTTTTAACTGTTTTTGCTCTTTGTTCCTATTCATGGGAAATAATACCTGTAGAGAAATTTGAAAGTCAGTAGCACTCTAAACGTAATGTGCAATTCTTGCTGATATTTTTCTTTTGTGAGGATTCTGTAAGTCTCATATAACCTTTGTTTAAAAAACATGAATTAAAGTTCACTCTTCAGTTGTTTCAAAGAAACATTTTGAAGTCTGTGCTGTAAAAACAACAAAAAAAAAAAAGATAAAAAAAAAAAAGAAAAAAAGTTTAAACTGGCAATACAGAGCAGAATTTCCTTTCAAATATATTGGCCATAACAGAGACTACAAACCAGCTCATCCCCACAATGACCATGGTGCAGTGTGCTTTTAGAGGGACAGATTCTCGTTCTTGCGTGTCCTCTTTTTTTGTCTCATGTAAATAAAATGTGTCTCATTAGCTACACAACGCCAGATGATATGAATCACTGAACCTCAACAAAATGTGAGAAAACTTCATCAGGTGAGGATCTGGCCCTTATTTTGATGAGACAGAAGTTGAGACTAAGGCTGCCTTTTTACACAGAAATGAGCTTTATTTTACCATATAGATGTCAGGATCTAGTTGGTATTATCCAGTTTTGAACTACACAATTTTATCACACACTGTAGCCTTGTCCCTGTACTTCTTAAACTGTTGATATCTGTCCAGATGAAATGATGGAGTAAATCAAATTGACACCTACCAAGAGGCCAGTAAAATCACCCCTAGTTAAGAAAAGGATGCAAATATGTCACAGTATTTTACTGTAGAAAGTAGTATGGATACTGTGTAAGGGGAAATAAAAGAGAGACAAAAGCTTTCAGTAATAAGGAAAAACTTTCATCATGCAAAATTTATTTTTACCTGAGGAAACAGTCTAACAGTCAAGAGACTTGGCTGAATACCATCTAAGAAAAACTAAAACATCACAAATCAAAATGTGGCAAATATTCAATTGATTTTAAAATCAGGCTTTTTTCAAATCATATTTTGTGTTCAAATTCCTTCAGCATCCAATTGATACTATTTCACCTGCACAGAACAGGATTACAAATACATATGTTTTAGGTTTTGTTTTTATTTAGTTTTGGGTTGCTTTTTTTTCAGAAAAAAAAAAAAAAAAAAAAGAAAG
>VWZK01022200.1:0-31248 GCA_013396935.1 Baryphthengus martii
TGTTTTTTTTCAACAGCAATATTTTCCCAATTCTAATATAAGTACTGAACAAATAGTTAATTAGAGACCAGAATAAGAAAGGTCTTTAAAGTAGTTATATTAACATGGATTAATACAGCCCTCTGCAAAAACTCTGCAGAATGCTGTAGTTAGTCGTCAGTTCTTTTATGTAGACACAAAAAAATCCCCAAATTATTGACCAATAACTAATGGTCACTCTAACAGATAAAACTAAGATTAAAGAAGCAACATATTCCTATTTAAGAACATGGAACTGGCAGGAAGGAGATTTTTGGTAAGAGTTTGGTTTAATTTTTAAAATAAGAGTTTAATTTACCACTTGGAACAGAAGAACAAAAATACACCTTTTCAGATGGCCACTGGAATCTTGAGATCTTCAAAACCACTAAAACCAGAAGAAGTCTTACTAGGTGAGCAAACAGAAGGCTCAGGAGCATAAGGGAAATATTTTACTTTTATAATAATATTGTATTGATAATGTATCCAAACAAAATTTTAAAAACCCCACTAAATATTTTTTACTTACTATGTGATAATATCAGTCCACTGTCTGACTGGTGAGCTCAAGATAATTGCAGAATTTTAAATGCAATGTGAGCGATATACTTACATCTCATGGTGTCAAAGCTCCTCCTGTAATCCGGGGATCTTTGTCCTGACAATTTGCATGAGATAAAGGGGCTCCTATCCTACCTTTCGGTCAAAAACCAAGTCCAGGTTCACTGTTTCTTCTTTCAGCTTCCAAAGCTCGTAGCAGAGGTGGGTTGAATGGGACTCGCATTGGGATCGCTCACGACTCCTTCTGGAGAATCTCGTAGGGGGTGTCACATCAATGTTCCTTGGTTGTTGTGACAGCATATTAAAGCTAAATCCATGATCAGACTCACCACCCATAGAAATGTCAAGTATATCATCATAAACATCTAACACCAAAAAAAAAAAATACAGAGGTAGGATAAAGGAAACTTTTCCTCCTATTTTTAATACTCAGTCTTCACATCTATAATTAAACAACAGAACATCTGATCAGTCTGAGGACAAGAATTCAATTCTTTTTGGCTTTCATGTCTTAAAAGATGTATTGTAGTCATCTAAAAAATATAGTCAGGTCAACCACAGGAATCTCTCAAACTGCCCTGAAGTGTATTCTATAAAAATCGTCCCTTAGCAGCAGCACACACAAAACCCCTCCCCAAATTTTCTCCAGTTCTGCAAATGTAACAAAGCAGTAAAACCAGGTACAAAAATCAACCTCCTAAAAATCTTCTTTGCGTGTCACCCTCCAGAGCGGTGTCCCTGGAGTGTCACAGAACAAACAGCCTCCTCTGAAGTCCCGGAATTCAGCTCCCGTCTGGCATCCCAACAACAAACCCCATCACAGGATCCGTACCCTGCAGCTCGGCCCCACCACACCCAGAAGGCAGCCACCTGCATCTCACCAAACTGCTTCAAATGAATTAAATCCAAAACCCTAATTAACTGAGCGCTGTTTAATTGGATAAGCAGAGGATGGATAACAGCTCCATACATATACTGTTGAACTGTACGTAGGAAAGTTGCGGGTGCTCCAGCACTGGCTCTGTTCAAGACCAGGCTGGACAGGGCCTTGAGTAACCTGCTCTAGTGGAAGGTGCCCCTGTCCATGGCAGAGGGGTTGGAACGAGGTGATCTTTAAGATCCCTTCCAACCCAACCCATTCCGTTATTCTATGAAGGTTTTCAAATGGGTATTTTCAAAACTCAGATTGTTCTTGCTTGAATTCTACCAGAGCCCGATGAATGAAAACGAGACAAAGACACATGAACTACAAAGGCAAACTGCACCGGTAAACACACAAGAGACTGATGTATGGGTTTGAGAAAAGGAAATTGCATCTAAAAGCACTTTAAAGATGTACATTCTTGTTTTTATTATGGGTAAGAAACTAGTACGAAATTTCAAGAAATCTTCTTGGAAAAATTTGTTGTAGTCACTGCAAATTATTTCTGCATTGGAAAAGTCTAGACTTCCAAGACTAGGACACGGGAAATTTTTTTTTTTTTACATCTCAGCTTTCAAAACTCTGTGTGTGAAGGAAGAAAGGGCACGTGTCAGATGTTGGAGTTTGGCTGTTGGTTACGGTACACTACATTTAAAGCTGATTAATTTATTTAATCTTTATTTTCTATGATTCAACAAGAGTTCCTTCAGCATCTTCACCTGCTTTTTATCTTGCTTCACCCTCCACACCAACAGAGGCAGTAAAATAAGAGGGAATCACTTATTTCTAAATTCTAGAGGCAACTTGTCTTTACAAATCACAAGCAAGTTAATACTGAAGAGCCCAACAAAAGAAATTCTCTTGCTGCTTTCAGAATTCTGTCCCTAACTGAATGCACAGACCAAAGAGAACCCACGAGCCAGATTCAAGCATCTGAAGACTGACGAAATAAACCCTTGAAGAGACTGTTAAATGACTTTCCAGCTTTCTAAAAAGCCTTTTGGTTACATCCTTGCACATGGCAATCAGGGTCAGGAGAACCAAGCCCTTATCAGAAAGCTCTCAGAGCTACTTGCAGGTGAAGTTTGATACGAGCACAAGGGAACACAGAATAGCACATCTTTAAAGCGTGTTAGTTCTCTGCGGGGATGAAGAGCCACCACAACAAAAGTACACATGGAATAAAAAGGAAATCAGTTAATGATTTTTATTAAATCTCAGTGTTTCATAAAATAAATATGGTATATAATATCAAACAGTGAGAAATAAAGCACAAGCATGAAAAGCATGGTAACGAAAGTTACACTCATGACGGTGTTTAATACTTAAGCACTTTAGAAACCATAGAGCCTTTAATTATTTACAAGCAGCAAACTATCTAACATCATTTACAAAGTTGCAGCAGCCTAGTCAAGGAGTACTGGGAAAAAAAAATAAAAAATAATGGAGAGACCTCGATGGAAAGCCCTTCACTTTGCTCTAGCTAGTCAGCACTTTCTTATCCCGTACCCTATTTCCCCCTTACGTACAGAACTCTGGACCTTGCGTTATTCTCCCCGTTTCATCATTTCCGAGCTCAGCTCCTGGCTGGGATGGTGTAGTGCCTTTTGCTCTTAGGAGATACATATTCAAGTAACACTTTCAAATAAAAGTAAACATGTGCAAACCAAAAGTCATAAACCTACAGGACCCTCAGGGAGTAGCGTCCAACCGGATGGAGCAGGAGCACGTTAACAGATTAAATTAAGTCAGAGCTACAGAAACCTCCTTGGAAGTCTAGTCAGGGCCAAAACCAAAAAATAGGAATATGAAACAAAACAAATTAGAAAGAAAAAAAAAAAAGAACTGAACTGCAAATATACCCTGTTACCACAGACAAAAATTTAATCTGCTGAAACACAAAAGACTTTTAAGGTCATAACTCAAGATTTTAATATTTCGACATGAAAAGAAATCCAAGCCATTTGACTTTGGGTTTTTGAAACAAATGCAAATGTCTTTGTTTAAAAATTGCTTTGAAAGGAGGGAAAAAAAAAACAAAACCAACAAATCAATATATATTAATATATCACCCAAAATAAAAAAAAAATGAAACCGTAACACACTCTTCATTTTAGAGCATGCTGCTCATTCAGAATAAAGACAGGACAAAAAGTAGAATTACATTTCATGATGTAATAAAAACATTAAAATTTGTGGTCATTAAGTGCACCATCGTACAGGAGTAGCGTGCTCAGAGTGGAAATGTTCTATACCTACCAGAATCCATCTTTATTAAAGCAAACAAATCTTTAGGACACTACCTGAAACTGAAATCAGAAATAACTGTGCTCCAGTCAGCTTGTCTGAAGTGTCAGTCAGGCACAGCGAGCCAGTAGCACCTGTATGCCTCTTCATGATTGTATTCCAGAAATCTTTACATTTGCAAATGATTTTGTTTATTTATTTGTTTTTTTTATAAAAAGACTGGCTTTTGCAATCCTTGCAATGCTTATCCTAAACAGATACTGCAAGTAAACTCTGGTCTGAGCAGCACAAGTTGGGGCTTTTTTTTCCAGAGATCTGAGAGCTGGACTTACGTTGGCAGTAGATACAGTACAACAATTGGATGTATTAAATAGTTCCTCAAAAAAGTCTGAAAGGAAGATTTCCCTAAAGACTGTTTAAAAAAAAACCCAAACCAAACCCAAACCACTTCACCCAAGATCTGTTCAATCCTTCCACTGAAGTTGGGAGCTCGCCAACCGTAAGAACGACAGGAAAGAGGAGGGAGCGAGGAGGAAACAGAACTGAATTATTCCCAATTTGTACCGATGAAAAGCTTCAAGTAAAAGGAAATCCACTTGTCCAAGATCTTGCTACATGCACAGTCCTTCACCAGTTGAAAGCCACAGTAGTTAGCATTGGGTGTAACAGCAGATTTACCGTTCATAAAAAAAACAAAAAACACTGGCAACGGTCCTTCATTCTTAATAACTTGCATCCACGCTTTCTGGTTTTAGAAGCTTCTTAAAAAGAGTTTATGGTTCTGCACATCTCATACCAAACTGGAGGAAAAGGGTAAACATCTCTTCTTCCGACGCCATCCCGCTCAACAACCTTCTCCCCAAGAACTCAAGTGTCATTTCCGAGTCTGAGTCTTCTTTGGCACTGCAGGTCGCTTGGCTTGCCACAAGTGGTTGTGAATCGTAAGAGCATCCACGCTGACAGACATGGTTTTGGCTGGAATC
This sequence comes from Baryphthengus martii, assembly GCA_013396935.1. Classification (NCBI taxonomy): domain Eukaryota; kingdom Metazoa; phylum Chordata; class Aves; order Coraciiformes; family Momotidae; genus Baryphthengus; species Baryphthengus martii. Next base: position 4,732 of record VWZK01022200.1, read on the forward strand.
ACGTTAAATTGTTTTCTGTCCGAACTGTACTTATAAAGTTTGTCAATCATTTTCTTGGTGATGCTCTTTGGCCCTGTTCCAGTCAGCTTGTAGATTTCTTCAGTGTCGGGATAGTAGCAATAAAGTGCTCTGAACTGGCAGCCGGCATCACGGAACAAAATGATGTAGTGGTTGGCATCACATTTTTCTAGTTCCTGCATTAAAAACAAACATAAACAAAACACTTGGGGTGCATTCAGAAGAGCGTGGCCAGTAGGCTGAGGGAGGTTCTTCTCCCCCTCTGCTCTGCCCTGGTGAGACCACCTCTGGAGTAATGTGTCCGGTTCCGGGCTCCCCGTTTCGAGAGCGACAGAGAAATATTAGAGAGCGCCAAAGGGAGGCTACGAAGATGCTGAACGGACTGGAACATCTCTCTTGTGAGGAAAGGCTGAGAGCCCTGGGGCTGTTTAGTCTGGAGAAGAGAAGACTGAGAGGGGACCTTACTAATGTTGACAAACCTCTGAAGGGTGGGTGTCAAGTAGAAGGGGCCAGGCTCTCATCAGTGGTGCCCTGGGATAGGACGAGGAATAACAGGTACAACCTGGAACCCAGGAGGTTCCACCTCAACATGAGGAAAAACTTCTTTGCTGTGAGGGTGACAGAGCCTGGCCCAGGCTGCCCAGAGAGGTGGTGGAGTCTCCTTCTCTGGAGACTTTCAAACCCCTGCTGGATCAGTTCCTGGGTGGCCTGCCCTGGGTGCTCCTGCTCTGGCAGGGGGGTTGGACTCGCTCTCCAACCCCAACCTATCTATGATTCCATTAACTTGTACACAGACTGTGAAAATTCCCATATACCACACCAAGCTTTAAGCTTTCACACACAGCTGAAGAAGTGCTTAAAGTTCTTTGAAACACTAGCTCAGCAACCACGATTTTCAGTCCTTTTGTAAGTTACAAGTTGAACTCCTACTATAGGATCAAGTCTTCCACAAGGAAATAGCAAAGGATTCTCAACACGGGTACGTGTTCGGAAACGGCATTGGCTGAAGTGCATCGGTGGGGTTACGAACCGAGCGTTACAGACACATTTTGTGGTTTGCATGTTAAAATTTACCTCTAATATTGAATTCTTATGCGGTTCGTTCACTTTTCCAGCAAGACAGCAATGGGAGATCGCGTTGTGAATGATAGGCTTGTTCGATTTGCTGCTGGGCTCCTTAAATAATTTTGGACCTAAAAAAGATGAACAAGTAAAAATTATTTGCCCTACGTTAGAATTTTCTTTCAAAGTGAACACCCCTCTGATTAAATATTTTTCTACACTAACTCACTTTTATATTAAACCAAACTGAAGACACGTGACAATTTCTCTGGCATAACAATGTGTCATATCCATTATACCACAGCTTTTTCCGAGCAACCACTCCTGACAAATGCTCAAACTCAACCAAACCAGTCACCTGTGTATTCTGCCACTGAAGCAATAGAAGATGCTGTCGAAGCGTTTTCCCAGTCTCGCTCGGTGTTTCTGCTCGGATTTCTGCTCAGTATTGGTAAGGACTCCATTGACTCAACTCTGGGGGGGGAATAAATAAAATAAATGATATGCCAAGAGTTTGCTTTTCTCCTCTCCAGTCTTAAATCAGTTCACCAGTTGCTGGCCCTGACTGGCACAGGTTATTGTCCCTTTTCCTCCCCCAAACCAGTCAGATTCTCCCTGCCAGACTATCAAAGCAAAATTCTATCATTCCTATGGAGGAAACAAAACAAAACTGTACAGAACACGGGCGTTGTCAGCCACCTAAAACAGAAGATGAATTCAGTAATTACTGTTGTGGCTCTATGTCAGCGAACAGAAGCAAAACTTTCTGTGATTCTGTGAAAACACCACTGAATCCCCAGACTACTCCGTAACGTATTTAAAAATAAAACCAGTAAAATTGCACGCGTACCTCTGCGACGGCGTGCCACCAGAGTGGACGCTTTCAGGTTCAGTTGTTGCTGCTGAGGCCAACGAGAGACTGGAACCAGACTGAGCACTGCTCAAATTATCAGCTACAAAATAAAAGAGAAAACGTGAACCACAATTTGTTGAAGTCGATTTGCAGGCCCAGTGAGAACAAACAAATCCAAGTTCTTACGTGTGGAAGAGCACTTGGTCCCTGAATCACTGTAAGATTCTTCACGATGGACCGACTTCGGCCTGGGTTTTTTGGGCTTTGATTTGGGTTTTCCGAGCCCTTGCTCCTCCAAAATTTGCTGCTGTTTTTTCCTTAGATATTCTTGCTTGATAAGTTCTCTTCGAGCCTTCTCCTCTTCTTTCCGTATTCGGTCCTCCTCAGCTTTGCGACTGAAAAGCAAACACAACATTAGATTCAACACACAGTAGTTCTCCTCAACTTAAAGATGAAATAAGTATTCTTCTCCACGCGTTACTACCGAGCTTCATCTCTCTTTTGTTCAACTTCAGCCTCCAACTGCTGTTTCCGAATCCGAGCCTCCTCCGCTTTGCGCTGCTGCTTCAAAAGGAACGCTGCACGTTTTTTTGCAAGCTCATCCTCTGCTTTCTGTTCATCCTGTAAAATTCAGAGGGGTTGAGAGTTTTAAAGAAGAGAAGAAACCATATGAGTCTGGACATCACGAGATTGCTGAGGATTCCAGGAAGATTTTAGGAACACATCAGTGACTACTTTTGGAAATCTTGACATTTTTAGAATTAAGGAGTGTAAATCAGTGCCAGTTTGGTGTGAAATGAGAAAAATGACTTCCATTTAATTTATTTTAATCAGCAGCCCTACACATTACTGTTATAGGACAGAAACAAATGCTGCATGAAAAGCAGCAATCCCTTCCAATGGTGCCCTGAAGCATCTGATTTTTCACTTGCACCTACAGCCATGAAACTGAATCCTCCACTAGAGCCCTTGAATTTTTAGGCTGCTCAAAATCAGAAAAATTTCGGTGTAAATGCCAAAAACAGCCTCAGTTCAGCCTCTCAGCTCCCTGACAAGTTTTAAAACCTGCTCAGCAGGCTTTTACCCGCTATCTGTGTTCTGTCAGAATTTTTGATTTCCGTTGATACAGCTTCACAGAACGCTGGGCTGCCAAACCGGTAAATTGTTCCCTTGCATTCTGTGATCTACTTTTTTCTGCCAAGTATTTACAAGATGTTTGTGTGTTTCTCTGCTTCTCACATAGAAAACAAAACCAAGGGAAAGAGGAGAAAAGCAGAGTTAATCCTAGTTCCTAGTGAAGTTAACAAGAACTAGCATTTCATACCTAACTCCAAAACTTTTTCCTCCACTAGCAATTCTTTTCCAACATAGTTTTTAAAAATTCTAATATTGCAACCAAAATGGACCACGTTCCATCAGAAGACTGAAGACTGAAGTGGACAAAAGCAGGTCCAATGCAGGGCAAAGGTGTAACAATAACCAAACACAGAAAGGCATTATAGTTACCTTGAAGAAAAAGCCCACACCAGACTTCTGATCACCTTCACTAATGAGATCCGTTGAGCTATCCTGGTTTTCAAGTTCTCCTTCATCTGGAGCTTTCAAGTCAGACAAGTCCACTTCGATGAGATTAGCCTTGCTTCTCAGCGGCTCATCCACCGGGACGTTTTCTTTCCCTGAACCATCAGAAGAATTCAAGCCTGTTTCCTTGAAGCTGTCGTTCATCTCATTGCTCATTTCAGAAATAATATTGGCGTCTTTAGAGGTGGAGAGAACAAGGGTCCGCTGATTGCTCTCGTCATGAAGTCTGTAGGTATCAAAGAAACACTTTTCTTGAGAAGGAGTTCCATGATCAGGACTGCTCTCCAAGCCGGTTTCTGTCGGTGTCTTTAACAAGCTATTGGATGGAAACGGTCTTAAATGCGGTAAGGTTTCTAGAGTTTGGGTTGGGGTTTTAACACGCGCCGAATTTTGTTGCCTGTCTTTAGCGACTTTCAGGTCAGCCGGTCTTCCCGATCGAGGGCTCCTTCCTTGACCAAATCGAGGTGGTTTGCGAAGACTGTTCATTCCAGTTGGAGACAGGGGCTCAACAAAATGAATGGATGGTTTTACCTTTTGGTCCTGAGAGTTACTTCTGGTTCCTGGTGACGGCACTGACGGAGATTTCATAAGCAGCTCCTGTTGCTGAGAAATCTTTAAGATAGCCTGCTGAAGGGTACTGATAGTTTCATTGAGTTTTTCAATAGAAAGATCACATTCATTTATGTCCACTTCAGTAACGTTGTCTTCTAGGAGGGCAACAGAAATAATTTTACTTTTTTCCAAGTCATGTATAGCAGCAGAGTCTTTTGGTTTATGTTGCTCAGCAAAAGCCAGGCTCTCTTGCATTTTCACTTTTGTTACTTCTGGAGAATCATTAAGCATTTCCTCTCTCCCCTCCTCTTTCACAAGAAACTCCTCAGATTTGGAACCCAAAGAAACTTCATCCAAGTCTTCGCCATTGTGCCGAGAATATTCTTTTGCAAAATGTTCCGGTTTAAGAGGTTGCGGAACGTCGGGAGACTTCCCTTTTTTAACAACGTGCAAGAAAGCCGCCTTGCCCAATTTTAGTCGCTGCCTTGCTGATAGGGCCTCCATCTTCTTCTTCTGAGCTTCTATTGCCCTTCGTTTCTCTTCCAGCTGCATATGAAGCTGCACCAGTTCAGAAGCTAAAAGATTAACGTTATCTTTATTTTGTCTGGTGGGGCTTTGCTCTCGCTTTTGCTTCCAGGTGGTCAGCGGTGCTGGGCAGCTCTCCGAGCCATCTGGTGTGGTCTTTTGTGAACTGCTCGTGCTGGACTTGGTTTCGTAGCTATTAAGTCTCTGAAGCTTTCGTTCCGCAAAATTGGTCATTCGGACGCTGCCACTGGCCACGGACACGCTGCTAACCTGAGAAATGGTGCTCAAGCAGGGGCTGGAACGGCCACTGGCATCATCCTTATCTTCATGCTCTTTTACCTTCATATCTTCTTGCAATTTTGCAGATTCTTCCTCGCCAATGTATTTAGCGACTACAGGATGGTCATCTATGCCCACCAGATCCTGTTCAGCGTCTTCTATGTCCAAGAGATCCGAATCCGAGTCCTGTCTCACCATCGTCCACGTAGTATCCGCAACGTGCGAATTGAGACCTCTCACGTAACTTACGTTGACTTTACTCGCTATGTCATCATCAGATTTAGCAGCATGAAGAAAAAATCCTCCAGTGGACAGCTCCTGGGCGGAAGGATCTAAACTGCTACTAGCCAAAGGTCTGGAAGCTTCTAAACTTGCCTCCGCCAACGTCCCCGAATCCGCAGTACTAGGATCTGCAACTGGAGTGAAATCAGAACTAGAAATGGGAGTAAAAGTCCTATTGAGGTCATGTTCACCATGACTGCTGCTTGTTTTCTTGCGGATCAAAGGCAAGTGTCCTTCATTTAATCGCTTTGTTAGAAAACTCCTTTGTTTCCCCTCCCCACATTCATCCTCTTTATTGATGATCTGCTTTTCCTTGGCTGGTTTTAGAACGGCAGGCATTAAAGGCTCCAAGTAAAAACTGTCTGGTTTGCTTTCTGATGTCTCACTGTTTGTTTTTGGAGACCACGCAGCTGCAACTATGCTGGGCACCCTGGCTGCTGCTGCTGCTGCGTTCTGCAGTTCAACCTCACCACGGTTTGGCCTTTCTTCTGATCTGATGATTGCGATCAGCTCTTCATCTTCATCCTCGATTTCAACGTTGTTCAGCAAGCTCTTCCCGTTTGTTTTCACCGATGGAGGATGGGGCTGATTTTTTGGAGTTACGTTAACAATGTTTGAAGCCAGACTGTCTTTGCTGATGGACCTGGCCAGACTAATGCTATCACCAGACCCAGGGTCCACATCGGTACTGGCAGACTGATGAAGAGCAAAAGGTGTCGGCTGAGACAGAGGCCTAGAAGAGACAGGAATAGTCTCGTGACACTTCAGCACAAGAAGTTACAATTTGTTGAACTAAAGACCGTGATACAGACAGCTAAAATTTTTGCTCCGTTTGAAAAATGTACCTTGTATCAAAAGTGACCAGAAATACTAAACAGCAACCTCAGACACATCCATTTTCAACAGCCCTTACTGAAAACCACGTTTAAAATATTTTCAATTGCAACCACAAAAGCAGTCATCTCTGAAAACGTACAGGAGAAGAAAACAAAGGTAAGCAACTCGCAGTCCAGTTCTACAGAAGTGATCCCACAGGCCCAGAATGAAATGGTCACCGCATCCTCCCAGTAAACAGTACTGCAATTTTTAAATGCATCTCTTACCTGGGTTTCCTCTCTGGCCACGCAAGAATTGAACCTCGGGGCTGCCCGTCAACGCGGGTCAGAGAATTAGAACGATGCCGATGACCTGAAATACATTTTTAAATTGTTAACACATTTTAAAAACGGTCTTTAAGCCAGCGCTTTCACTCTGTTTCCTAGCAAAACATAATAAACGTTCGCCAAGAGATGGCAGCAGAAAACAGACTTGCTGAAGTGTTAACCAAAACCAGACAGACAGTCAAAGCCTGAGAAGAAATCAATGAGAAATGACCACACGCACAGATCTGACTTCTGGATTTCCAAACATGAAAATGTTTAAACGCAAATTCAAGGAAGACTTACCAGGGCTGTCTTCTCCCTGTAAAGATTTTTGTTGCTTTTGCCTCAAAGGGAGCAGTGGATGGGAAGGGCTAAAGGCAGGGCTTCCTCCTTTGCCCCTAATTCAGAAAAGCAAAAATTCATTATTACAAGAACTTTCCTTCTATAATGACAGAAAGGATACAGCTGCAAAGTTACCCTGCTGATGGTCCCCCTGTCCTCTTTAAAACACCATAACAGAGCATTAATTGAAAAGGAGCTACTTAAAGAGGAAAAAAAGGTTTCACATGTAACACCACACAGTAAACTTGCTACCTGAAACCAACTGTTTAAGTTTCTAAATACAGCAGATTTAAAACATAACTTAAGTAAATCGTACATTGGAGACAACAGAAAGCCTGAAATAACTTATCAGTTGCCATCAAACACGACAGCTGAAAAATCTTCTCATTATCTTCTTGTCCATTAAATTCTACTTAAGTTTTGGTTTCGTGTCGCCATTTATAGAATACAGCTTCTACAGATGAGCTGCTTGATCAGCTTTTTTCCACAAATTAGAGCAATATCTATCATGTCACAGTGACATTTACTGGTGGGGCTTATTGGCATTTGCCAAAGATCAAACACAACAGTGCAAAATATTTCTGTGAGCTTAATATCTCTGAGACCGACTGAACACAACACAGAACCATCTAGGTTAGAAATGACCTTCAAGATCATCAAGTCCAACCATTTACCCTACTCTACCAAGTCCATCACTACACCATGTCCCCAAGGGCCACATCTATACGGCTTTTAAACACATCCAGGGATGGCGATTCGACCACCTTCCTGGGTGGCCTGTTCCAATGCCTGACAACGCTTTCCATGAAAAAATGTTTCCTAATGTCTCATCTAAATCTCCCCTGGTGCAGTTTGAGGCCGTTCCTTCTCGTTTTGTCACTAGTTACTGGTGAGAAGAGGCCAGTGTCTACCTCTCTACAACATCCTTTCAGGTAGTTGTAGAGAGCAAGAAGGTCTCCCCTTGGCCTCCTTTTCTCCAGATTAAACAGCCCCAGTTCCCTCAGCTGTTCCTCACAGGACTTGTTCTCCAGGCCCTGCAGAACAAACTCCCTCGTTCTGCAGCAAAACATTTAGCAGCAGAAACTGCCAGGTTAGCCAGTAAAGGTTTGTCCGAAGACCACGCAAAGTGACTTACAGATAGTCAGGCTCCTCAGGGTGCAGGTAGTACCTGCTGCAGGCCTCAGGGCCTGCCTGAGCCGAGGGCTGCACGTCTGCTGGAGCGGCGCTGGCCGGACTGGCCATGAAGCTTCGCTTGGTTGCATTGGAAATGGGAACGGGCGGGCGGCTGCTCTTCTGCTGCAGCGCCGTTTTAACTGCGCACAGATTGGGAACGTTAGCACAACACATTCTCGCCGTTCAAATGACAAAACAGACCAGGAAGTTTTCAGCTTGCGCTGTCTTAGAATGCAAACTTCATGACGACACTAAAATGAAACCTTCAGTCCTAGCCTCGACTTAAAATATCTATTTTATGGTGGACTTAATAAAACTCACAAGTAAATAATTTGTGGGTTTAAGGAAAAAAAATTACCTGTCTTGTTCAAAAAACTAGAACCCAAGCAGATCTAGGATTACATTTCCTTCTATTTTTACTGCATTCAAGCAGAAAGTTGGGGTTAAATAAAACTCCAGGGCAAACACCACTGTGCAATGATTTCATTGTAATGTAGGTATTTTAAATAGCATGCTAACATTTATCAAGATTTAAAAACTTACCATCTTTTATTTCCTGGATATCTCTTGGCTGTACAAAGTCTGGTTTGACATTCTCAAACCACCAGAAGAGTTCCGCAATAAATACCATAACATTAGGCTAAAACAGAGAAAAAAAAAAAAGAAAAAAACCACACCTCACAATAACGAAACACTTGTGATGTACCCACATTTTATTTAAACATTTATCCTTCTTTAGGTCTCTTACCTTTAAAACCAGAGGAGCGTACAACATATCCTCCAATGTGAGGTAAAAGCATTTGTTTAGATACTCATTTGAGAATTCTCTCAAAAGTTGAATATTATAGAGGCTGTCTGCAATTGATGTTACCTCCTTCAAACAAATGTCTGGAAAAGCGAGAAAGATGAGTAAGTTACAACACTATTTCAATGTGTTAACCTTCCATCCACAACTAACAGATACACTACATACAGGAACCTCACAGACTGCTTACACACCACTATTTCATATCTACTGGCTACCAGTGACATTCCTCTACCTGTTAAGTACCAGAGGGATAGGAAAAAGAGGAACAAACCCACAGATAAAACAGTATCAATTTTGCATTCGTTTTAGAATCCAGAGGATTCAGTCTAGCCCAGCAACAGAGGAGGTTAAGCCACAAAGAACACACATAATGGCAAAACACAAAAGCAATTAAAACCAGGCATCTTGATTTGCAAATAACAAAAGGTTACTCCTAGGATTCACAGTGCTGGTTCCTTCTGAAACCATTCAGGAGCTCTGCAGGGTACAACATATCTGAGAATTTAAAAACCAATACAAAATGATGATTCGTAGAAGTTAAACGCAACAAAGACAGTGAATTAAGAAAAATATCTTCTGGGAAAGAGAACTCATGTTTGATACGCTGAAGAGTGACAAGTGCTGAAGACTGGGAGAAACTATTTTAAAATCTAGATTGTCAAATGTCCAATTATATACGTACTCCTACAGAAGAACCTGAGAATTATCAGCAAGCGGCAGTGGACGTGTATGCCTTTGGTCTATTGAAACCAAGCTCAGTTATTTGAACAAAGCAAGCCACGTATCTAGATCCAGCAAAGAAAGGATTAGTTTGCAGCTCATAATATACAGAGCACTGCCTTCTAAATAGAGGAAGTTAAAAAAACCATAAAAATCAAAATCAGAGAGAGGTTACTTTTGAAATACACTGCTGCAGATTCCTTATGTGACCCGACTCAAATTTATCCACCCGCTGTTAGATGTGTTGCATTTTCATTTGCTAATGTATTTCCAGTTGAGCTTCCCAAGATTGAAGATCGTTATTTGGAAACTTTTCTTACATACCATCTAGTTTCATTTGCTCCGGGCAATAATAGTGTATCACAGCTAGAAGAGCAGCACCATCGCTACCATCCTTCATCAGGTCTTCAAGCAGAGGAAAGTAAGGGAGCTGCCTGCTTGAAAGGTGGTCTCTGCGGTAACGCACCTAACGAAAGAGAACAAGTGTTCACGTGATGCTAACAAAAAGAAAAGAAAAAGAAGAAGGGAAAAAAAAAAAAAAAGAATGTTTGTTAAGCGCTGAAAACTCTTTACGGTGGATCTTTCATAGCATTCTGCTTTAAATCAACAGGGATTTACAAGGTTATTCTTTTCTCTCAATGGAAGCCAGTTCTGAGGAACACGGTGCTTCCCTTTCAATCATTCTCCTGACATTTAGAAGCAATCCATGCTGCCAGATTCCTAGATTCATTCACGCATTTGAACTTACGACAAGCAATTTGAGTCAAAATCCTTCCACAGATGCATGAATGCAGCAGATCCAAAGAAAGAGACACAGATAACTACATGAAAACACTTAAAGCTTGGGAAAAATAAAACACCACACAGCAAAAAAAAAAAAAAAATAATCATTGAGCTGGTGATTTCTCATACGTTACCTACACCCAGAGACTTGCCAACGTGTCCACAGGCAGCAAAGTTCTCTTAAGAGAGGTTCAGAACATCGCACTCCGGCAAGCCAGGGCACAATACTAACGTCGTGCAAAAGTCAAAAAAACAAAACAAACCAAACCCAAAAACCATGGCCTTTTCCAAAAATGGTCAGCAAGAGGAGCATCAGGCCTCTTACATCAATGGCAAAACTCTCCTTGAGGTCGCTACAGCTGAGTACCAAACTCTTCTGCAAGCTCCCGCCAGCCCCCTCGGGTCATGTGGAGCATGGCTGAAGAGGAGCTGAAGCCAGTCGACTACAGAACAAACCTTGGCATTGCTGCTTGCGATTTTTGCAAGAGAGGTTTTAGAGCTGCTATTCAGTGAGCATCGGCGTGCGCTAGGCTAGGGGCTCTACGGCGGAGCGGCGAAGCCATCGAGCAAGCAAGAGAACAATCCGCTACCCAGCCTGGTAGGAATCCCTTGCAGGGCTGGAAAAAGATTCCTTTTTACATTTTAGCGAATTAATATCACTTAACATTTACTAAACTGTCTTGACTGATGTGCTGGCCTAACGTGCCGACACACGGAGAACGTGCTAAATCGTGAGGGAAGCTGGATTTGACCAACGGAACCAACCAGTTTCCAAGCCACCCTGGGCAAGCTCCCTCTCTACACAAAGGCACCAACTGAGACGTGTCAGTTAGTTTAGGATGGCACAGGCTGCGAAAAAGATGTGCTCAAAAGAACAAAGATCACTAAGAGTAATGAGAACCTGTTTCATTTATTTATTTTGCACAAATACAAACATGTTACGTTAAGTTTCCCTGGCAAAGGCAACTAACTCTAGAAGCTCTCTCTAGACACTAACGCTATTTTTCTTGTCCTTTTAGCAGGTGCAATTTTTTATTATTTTTTTTTTTTCCCCAGCCTGAAGCACTCCACAAATATGTAATGGAATGTGAATCATACTGTACCACACGAGCATATTCCACTGGTTCCAGCATGCAGTGCGATACGGCATGCATCAGATCAGGCTTACACAAAAAGAAATAGCGAGATATACAACGGTGATTATTTAAACACAAAAAAAAAAAAAAATCAAATCAAATGCATTAGTGACATCTGTTACGTGCTGGAAATGTGGTCCTTAAGTCTGATAAAATAGGAATGCACACTAAGGTGAACTGGTTAACTTAAAAGGTTCATCATTTATCCACTTAGTAGAAGGAAGCATATTAAAGACAAACTTCAGAAATTTTGTTTTAAACTTTTAATTCCTCCTGTACGTAAAGTAGATCCAAATAATTTCCTTCCCAGTCAGCTTAAATGGATTTTAAACCAACTACATTCAATACTGAGAGCTAAAACCTAAGAGAATTCCTTGTTTTAGCTTTGCTGAAAAAAACCCACCAATCTATCCTCGAGGATGTTTTTACAGACTTAAATTAATTCCTTATTTTTTGCTCAGCTATTCCTCTCTTAACCATTCAGTCCTTTATAGTGAAAAAAACATCTGAATTCTTTGATATCTTCCAAGACAAGTTTTGTGGTTTGTTCCCCCCACCCCGCCCCACATCCAACTACTGACATTTGTACGCTTTAAAGTGCAGAAATGGGTGCTATTGAAATAGAGATAAATCTATACTAAAAATAAACAAAAAAATCACAAAAGAAAAAAGATATAATCTAAATGGCACTGCACTAGCAGTGAAAGAACCCCTATTTACTCCTTTACCACGATACCCTGCAAGCCAATTCCACTCCTGGAGTCTCTTCTCCTCTCAGCCAGTTATCTCCAAACCAAACACGAACCCACTGGAGCTCCTCGAAGGGCTATCAAATGATTGCCTCGATCACAGCTGCAGCTTTAAGCACCCGAGAAGGGAAGCGATAAGCACTAGGTCAATATTTCATTACATCCTGGTGCTGGAAGACAACGCTCCGTCAGAGTGTTTATTAGCCTGCCGGTTCTCCCTCCAATTTCCTTTATTTCGAGTATTTAACAAGTTTTTCCTGCGGTCCGTACGGTTGGTTCAAACAACTAAAGGATTATGAGGCAGAGGAGGGGGACTGAGCATCCTGTGGAAAGGCAGAGAGGCTGCGGGGCCAGGTGACTGCCCGATCACGCCGCCTTTTCCAAGTCACTGCTCTTTGGAATTTGCAACTGAGACGCGAGCTCTCGTCTTCCCCGAGAGAAAAATGACAGACAGCAAACCCAGCGAGTGCAGGAGAAAGGGAATCAAGGCTAAAGAAAGCAAAGGAACTAGCAAAAAATCTCTGCAAGTTGAAATAAACCCAGGAAACTCGGCCAAAAGGAAGCAGGCTTGAATACTGGAAGTACAATTTTACTATTTTTTTATATATAGCGGAACTGATACTCCACTTTCACACTTCACCATAAAAAAAATCAGTATTTTCTTGTGAAATGTAACCTGTCTTTCCTGCCACAGCGCCAGCTTCAGCCTCGTTCGTTTAGCATACCCCTCCAGCAACTTTCATAACGGGTCCAAACTGGTTTGTCAAATCTTCTAACCCCATCTCAACCAGTAACGGTGTTCTGGTTTTGACACATTCCCAGACCTGGGCAAGAGCATTTGTTTAATGTACGACCGCAAACATCTGGGTATTTTAAGTATGGAATCAAAAGATTAAGGAACCATTTAAACCAACCAGCATTTGCATCACCTTAGTGCTGTGATTAGTTGCCTATTTACGACAAAAACAGCAAACATCACCATTTCAACTGTTGTTAATTTTTATTTTTAGGGTTGTTTTTTTTTAATTTTTTTTTTCCTGCTATTCCATCTCCCTCACTTCTGCACTGGGGAAACAATTTTGTGACGCTGTGAAGTGATTATGCCGGATGCTGTACAGTATGCGAGGATAATGTCATGAAAACTAAAGCCTAATGACCCCAAAGATGACACAGTTGGCTTTTTTTTTTTCCCCTCTAAGAAGCATTGTAATGGAAGCGAACGCACTGAAGAAATTTAAAAAGCCATGATTTTGTGGATGACAACCGGTGTAAAAGTAGTTCACTTACAGGCACTAATTTCCAATACCATTTGGAAGGAGACTGCTCAGGAAGCAAGGAAAGGAACGTAGGAATAGGAAAGGAACATCAGCAATGCAAGTTAAAAGCAGTAATACTTAAATGCACTTCAGCAATACACACTTTCATATTTTAGAGGAATTGTGACCTAGAAATTTAGGTTTAAAAGTACTAAAATGAGACTCAAAAGTCTAAACAGAGTCCAATAGTTAAAGGATTCCTTCAGATCGTGCATCAACTTTCATATTAAACAAGCTCTTCAGCCCCTTATCATTGAAGGATATTATTTTACATTAAAAGCACGTTAAAAAAACCTTTGCCACTACAGTGAAGCAATTGTGCTTTGTTGATACGTCCCATTTTTATCCCCTTTGCACAGCAATGCTGATCTGAGGAAAGAACTTGGCACTTTTGCTTAAGGCCGCATCAAATGCTAAACTAGGAGCTCAGAGGCTTGACGCACATCGCGTTCGAGCAAGATCGATTTTACATTCTCCAGAAATGAAAGTGTACTAATGTTTTGCCACGTTAGTGCATTGTCATCTAATTTCAAGGGGAAAAGGCAGAAAAAACTACAACCACACACAGAGAACATTTGAATGCCAAGAGTAAAGGTTACTAGATAGAACCTGAATAAGCCCCTGAATATACAACAGACAATTTACCCATGCAAAATGAATATGCCCCAAGAGCTTTCAAAATATATAATATATATTTTAGGCTGTGAAAGCTGAGTCATATTTACTGACAGAAAGTTGACACAGGTTCTTTTATTTACCCACAGAAAGTTGACATAACTTATTTTAAGCTGAAACAAGTTATTTTTAGTCCAACTGAAACCTTACAGAAAGTGGGAAGATACCAGTGGGCTTGAAAGGTACGGAAGGGCACCAATGACAGACACAAAACAAACTGCATGCACAGAATCTCAGGAGTTTCGAGGAGCTGGTGCCTCACATTTCTCTGACAAAGAAAATACTGAGATGTTTGTATTTCAATCCATTAATCGGCAACAGACAAAATCACAACTAAAGACGACTTTGTTTTACCTTTTGGTGCCCTGGACTTTCCATTAGTTGTTGTTTTAATTTAATTTCTTTCTCTGTTATCTCTCTCATCTTAAGGTTTACCTAGAAGGGTAAAATACAGGAAAGATATTAAAATACAACTGAGTATGTTTCCACAAGTTGAGCTTTCTTCTCCCTCCCCTTACTTAATGGTCAATTCATTCTACAGACAGTTCACAGAATAATGTGTGACAACAGTTTTCAAGACCAACTCCCCTATTAGCAGCAGTTAAAAATCACAACAAGGGCATCCTGGGTTTCCAAAGGAGACATTCTCTTTGGAATGTGACTTGTTACTTGAAAGGGTTTCAGTAACTTAACCTCTCCCCTTTGAAAAGTGTCAGTATTTCTGTTAAATGTATTCAAGCCAGTCAGAATTCAGTCTACCCTGTCATCGAACATGAAACAATGCTTCATCTAAATAAAAAAAAGCTTGGTTAGGCACTGGAACAGGCTGCCCAGGGAGGTGGTGGAGTCACCATCCCTGGAGGTGTTTAAAAACCACGTAGGTACAGCACTTGAGGCTATGGCCCAGTGGTTAGGGATGCTGGGATGAAGGTTGTTGGACTAGATGATCCTGGAGGTCCTTTCCAATCACAGTGATTCTATGATTCTAAAATAATGACCCCCATTTCTACAGTTTTCAGTAATAAGGCAATCAAATACTGACTACTACTCCTCTGTACTAGGAGGATATTACACCCAATACCATTGGACTTGAGGCAGCAATCAACACCACGGTAACTAAAGCGGTTCCCTTCAGCTGAAATGGCAAAGCTGACAGAATCACACAGGTAAGAACGGTGGAAGACATTGGTCAGAACCTTCTCAAAACTCGGAGAAGTGACCACAAAAACCAGGCTCGCTTTCCTCCAAGTCAATTGTACCTTGTTAATCCAGAAAACCATTGCGTCCTCCAAATCGTAGGGCAGTTCTTTCGAGGCACTGAACGTAGAGAAACGCTTGACGCTGGCAACCACCTTCTCGATGCTGATCATTTCCACAGTGTAGGCCATCATCAGAGCATCAATCATCGCCATATGAGAACTCTAAACGAAGGAAACAGCGAGTATTGAAAAAGAAAACCCTTTTAAGACCAAATAATTAAATCATTAGTCTAACTGTATTTAAAATGAAACATTCCTGAGGTTAGTGACCTAGAAACGAAGAGCTCTTCATTCCACGAACTATTTTAAATAGCGTTAAATAAAAAGATCATTAGGTGGATTTAATTAAGCTAACCATTTTGATTGGTGCGGAGCCCAGGTCAGATTCAGACACCGGTGTATCATCACTCTCCATGACGTAAATCCCTTTTCGAGACAGAGCCTGGATCACCGACTGGTGGCCCTGCAGAGCAGCCACCTGATCCCCCTTTAGAATGAGGCTACAGACGCGGCAGTACAGCTCGCTGGACAGCAGCAGCTTGATCACGGGGGGTTTAATATGTTCTTGCTCATATTGGTCTATGTAAAAGGGGTCCTTCAGCTCCTCTGGGACGTTATCTGAAACAATGAAGAACAGTTTCAACAAGTGGCACCAGTAGGGTCTAACCAGAAGTAAACATTTTTTACTGTAATTCAAGGAGAGCATATAAAAGAACCAAAAAAAAAAAAAAAAATCAAGCATAAAAAATACTGAATGTAACTCAGGCTGCGGTTTCCTATTGCAAACAATTTTCAATAGGTCTTTGTGCTTATATTAATTAAGTCAAGTATACACAATTGGCTTCTGTCAGATACACACTTCAGTAAAAATCCTATCCATCACCAGTCAGCTTTCCCACTAGAGTCCCTTTCCAGAAAGCGTTTCATCACGGACAACATCCAACTGTCCTCTGTGCGCTTCCAGTCGTTTCCTTGAGTGGAAGAGACCCGGCTTCATCAGAATGACAGACTATCACCTCTACTGATCAGTGCACATTATTAGTATTTTATTTTCATTTGGAATTAAAAAGCATTTACCTAGATGACAGGCTAAAATGCTCTGTGTATCAGAATGCTTAGATGTTTTCAAAGCAAAACTTCCAGCTACTTCAAGCGCTATCCCAGACCATCTGTGCCACGCTCCGTCACTAAGAGAGGCCGGCCAAATAATCTCAAATTGAAAAAGGTCACTAAGTCATGTATTTCTCGGTTCTAAACCATCAAAATTCGTAGAAAGACTGAAATACCTGACAAAATCCTCGAGCATTTTACCAACAGTCTGCAAAACAACCGAGTCTCCAGTGAGCTGATTGTGTTTGTGAAGACAAGAGCGCTGAAGCCAACTTTGCAGCCTTTATATAAAAATTGAAGGCTATGAAGCAAAACCGCTCCACTTGGACTTGGATTCAACACAAACTTTAAACCAAGACTAAAATTGACTTCTTTTGGAATGGCAAAATATCCACCAGCGGCTTGAGGATTTTACTGAACTGAGCACAGATCCCGAGTGTAATAATTGACGTGCGAGTTAAAAATTAATTGACACAGCAGCCTTCATCCCTGCACATCACGTCTTCCCCACCAGTTTCCAGTCCTCATAAAGACACTTGTGCTACAACTCAGCTTCGCAGCTGGCAGGAAAGAAAGGCACCACCAACAGCTAATACTCTGATCACTCTCAACACGTTTAAATCCACAGGCTGAAGCCCGGCCAGCGTTACAGGTTCTAACGCTCCAAGGCAAATGCCCGTGGATTACAAGAGCTGAAAGCGGAAGGAAATGCTGCTCTAAGAAATAGTTTCTTGATATTACTGAAAAGACCTAAACCAAATTAAAAAGAGATATATCCCCAAATAAATACTTCTGCTTATATTCGGTAATCAGACTAGAAGTTATTGATTTTTATGATAGCGTTGCAGTAATAAATGAGAGCCTCGAGTGTATTGTCTTCATAGAAGCCAGACAGTTCCTAATTTTCAAACATAAAATACTATCTTAACGCTATCCAGTCACTCTGAAGATCTTCCCCTCAAGCCACTTGAACAGTTCATTTTAAATACGTACATCGACAGTTAAAAGAATTCTTAATTTGGCAGCATATTTACTTTTCATTCGGCTAATTTCCAGAATAATTAAATTTCCCCAATCAAAAAACCTCCGACCCACAGCATATCTTTGAACTGCAAAATAAGCAGGATTTGGATACAGCAGAGCACTTAATGTTCATCAAGGAGAGAAACTGAGACCGAATGATATCAGCTCCAGGAGCCACAAGTACAGGTCGCTTCGATGAAAACATGTAGCCAACCAGCGGGGGTGTAACAGCTCTACCAGCTACTCAGTCACACGGTTCTGCCTCTATTTTTCAAAACGCAAAGCTTTTTGAAGTTTTCAAATTTCCAACTGCTGTTTTTCCTTTATGTGACATCGAATGATGTCATGTACAGACTATATACTGAAGATGGTTGGGGGAGACAGAAGGAAACGGCATCGGCGCTACCTAAGTAGTATTTCTTAACGTGAGTGTTCATTTTTGGTGAGATAATACATTCAAATATTGTTAATCTTCTTAACATTAGTCAACCTGACCTAAAATCAAAGGCTATTGAAAGCTAATTCCATGTAAATGGCCATTGCCGTTTCCAGCAGGAGAACTAAAGCTTCCATTTCTAAAGACTGGGGAAAGAGCCAAAAACCATAAAGCAGCTCACAGAATTCATTACAAGCAGCTCCACCTTTAAAAACCAAAAAGACACATTGCTTTTTACTAAAATTATTTGTGAAAGGCAATAACAGAAGAATACATATCCACGTATTCTCATACAACATCCACAAAGCAGCACATTTCTGGGAAGAGCATTAGCACCACTGCAAGTTTGGAAGGCTTTTTAAAAACCAAATTTAAAAAAAAAAAAAAAGGCAAATTCACTATGTCTGAAACCTGAAGTACTGAGAGGAGGGTTTAGTGGGAACATCTGCCCTCCACCAGCTCCCTGGCCCCCCTGCAGAGCAGGGTAACCGAGGTGACCGTCTGAACCGGCGCTGTGAGGAGTAGCTGGACAAAGAACCCTGAGCCAGCTCACCAGCTCCTTTGGGTCCTTTCTCCAGGAGAATCCCAAATATTTTATAGGTTGGGACTAGAGAGCCAAAAGCTTCCTCTTCAACACTAACACACCCAGAAGGGATATCACCCATTGCACTGGGGTCTTTAGCCACTCTTGGAAGAGAAGAGCCTCCTGGAACGTGACGGTGGGACTAGGGCACTGAGACATCCCACATTCATTTTGGTTTAAACTAGCAACATTTTACTGGTTGTTAAAAGCCTTTTTTTTCTAGCAATAAGTGGATCTAGTCCTTAGGGATAAGAGTCCATGTCAAAGAAAGCAATATATTTAAATAAATAAATAAATACACCTTGTATTTTGACTACTGTTCATTAGTCTGAACATCCAGTTCAAAAAAATTAAAAAATGTTTTCCTTCCACACTGAAGAACCACCTAACTCTGTGTTTCTGATCTCCATAGAATTCCTTACGGACTGAATGGATTTGGATTGACCAGGATTAAAGACGTGGGAAGGGGGGAAATAACTTCTAGTGTCAGGATTAACAATTTGAATACTGTCATACGAAGTTATTCATAAACATGAATCCTCCCATAACTACAACTGATTTCACTGTAAACACTCACCTAGCTTGATTTTCTGCATTGGTGTAAAAACCACTTGTGTCAGCTCAATTTGCCTCTCTGTGACAGAAAGGCACGGTTTTGTAACAAACTCCATGTCCCGAATAAAGGCCCACAGAAATTTTAAGGTCTAAAAATCCCATCAAAGCTCAAGAACAGCAATATTTACTGTACTAATTAACTCAAATTTATTTCCTACTGGACACAACCGTGCTAGCCACATGGCAGGCAGAAATAAATGAGAAATAAACGGCAGGAAAAGGCATAAAGCAAAAAAGGATGCTATAAAAGTACGTAACTGTGAGCTGAGAAAGTTCCAAATCTCCAAGCAGTAGGTGTCCTGTACACGATGGAATTATCTCAAGCAGCCTTTCAAGACAGTTACAGAGACAAAAAGTGCTCTAACTGTGGAATATTTGCAAATTTGAAAGTCACCTCTCAAAGTGTGACACAGGAGACCTATCTTGCCTTTCACATCCCTGCTCATTGCTGTTACCAGTAGCAGAAGGCCACACAAAAGCCTTGCAGCCCCCCCAGCTCTGCTCATTCCCCAAAACCCCCTTTAAAGTGTCAAAATTGCCGCATTGCCAAAAACCTCAAAAATACACTGGCGGTTTTAGGACAATTACACACCATCAGAGTTAACCTAATGCTAATTTAAATGACACGCTAGGGACACGCGAGCAGCCACTGGTCCCATGGAAAGCTCTTCTCCCCGGTTTTTATGGATCGGGCAAGCTCCAAACGCGTCACGCGCGCCTTTCGCGCGCCTCGCTACAGAAGAAAGGCTGAAAGAAAACGTCCCTGTCTTTCCAAGTCCCAGTTTCTATAAGAATCTTTTTCAACACCTTACTTTCGTGACCTATAACTGAACTTAGATGGTAGAAAAATTCCGTTCATTAAAACTTGTATTTTCACTCATTTATGTTTTGGAATTTGGAAAAAAAACCACGAACAATTAAATTCTGAGCAATTATCTACTAAGCTATAGCTACACAAATTTCCGGGCAGGGTCTCCAATACCACCTGTACTCCAAAAGAAAGTCACTTTAAAGTCACTATTGCATGTTAGCAAAAAGCTTGCAAACATCTCCTGGTTTTCCTGACGTGCTCCCTGAGTTGTTCCCCTAAGAAAACACCAACACCGACCGCAACCCAAGCTCCACAGCTGCCAGTTTTGGACAAACTGAGGTGTTCAAAAGACACAAAGCCAAAAAACTGCCGGTGTTTTTACAGTAACTTAAAAACAATGGCATCTAACCTGATAATCAGGTTACACCCGTCATTAATTCACTCTGTCTTAAGTTTTCTCTCGAGAACTGTTAAAGAATTTACCACGCTACGCTCAAGATCAGAGTTGACGGGATGAATTCACACGTGGATTTCATGCAGATTTTATACCACGTTACTTAGCCACAGTCAGCTTATTACTGAGAAAAACAATGCTCATTTTTGGGTTTAGAAGGAAAATAATAACATAATGACATATTTTTCCAGGTTTCAGCAGCAGAAACTCTTACGTGTTCTTGCCCCGCTGAGGCTACTGGCGAAACACATCTACCAGCTTTTCTTAGGAGAGATGAAGGAGTCGAAAATAAACCTTTAGAATTCCTCATGAAGCAATTCTATTGGTCCGTTCCATCGTATCGATGAGTTCTAATCTCTCAAAAACCTGTCAGTTCCAAGTAGAAATCACTGTGTACAACACGGTTTACAGGATTAGGAAAATAACTTCACTTGTAACGAGCATCAGGGAGACAATCCCTGCCGGCTTCTCTCCTCCCTTTAGGGGAGGAACCATCTCTATCATCTCACTTAACAAAATCCTGCTCAAAGACACCGACCTGATTATGATTTGATAAAGAAAAACACAACAATCGGAACAAATGTGACTTATCCCTTGAACAGGAGAAGTGGCGACACCCCAGAGTTGATTTTAGCTCTGGAAGCACGACAAACTGGTTTCACACGGAAACTGAGCCAAAGCTCACGGTAAACAGAACGAAGCTTATTCACGTTCTGAGCAGGATTTCCTTGCTATCTGCTCACAGAATTATTTAGTACTATGTGGATGGCCTCAAAGCTGCAGGTCAGGAGCGCAAGCTACGTGTTCTCAGCCACTAAAAGCATCTCCACGATAATAAAAACCTTCATTGCTGGTTCTCATTCCAGAGCCGTATTATAAACTCGTTAAGCGATCTATAAAATTATACATTAAAATTTACACACAACAGGCAGAAAAAAAACCAAACAAATAACAAACAAGGCAGAAACTTTGTCTAGTGTTGGTGAGAGCGACCGCGCTCTCATTATCCTATCTTTTGATCAAAGCCACAAACCTGAATGAAGCAGGAGAGACAAAATAATAATTACAGAATTCTTCACCCCGGCAAACTTCACACAAATAATATTCAGTGTTTTATCAAAGAAACAGATGTTGAACCACGGGATATTTGCAAAACACAACAGCTTTCTTTAAAATATTTTTACTATGGACCTGAGAAGAAAGCAGGCAAAGAGTAGAAGCGGGGAACGCAGGGATTTAGGCAATTTAGCTCAGGAAATGTGCTCACGCTGCCTCTCCCAACCAGTAACCGTGGGTAGCTGTTACCATATTGTAAAATCTTATTTAACAGGCAAGTATTAAGGACTTCAAAGACCAAAAAAAGCCACAACTTGCATTTTCCTTACGATGCATTAAATTAGTCCTTGGCTTTCCCGCTTGTATCTTGCCAGAGGTCTCAGGCTAATGTCAGCACAAGGCTGGAAACTATGTACAGCTCCCAGGCCTAATAAATAAGTTAAACCTGCCAAGTTCATTTTGAAAAATCCAAATTTTACAACCTGTTCTAAAGAAACAACAACATTTGTTATGAAAAGGGTTGCACACAACTCCCCTGCTCACAGGAGGCTGCAACACTAAAAAACTTCCAGATACTCCTTCCATGTCTAAATTATAACCATGACAATGGAAAAAATCATTTCTACACATAAATTAAGGCTGTGCTAAGTCTGCTGAGAAATCAAAATTTGCCATTGTCTGCTTTCCCAAATTGTACTCGGTGAAAACACCCTGGTTGTGTTCAACGGAGGCTACGAGGAGGACTGTGGGACTGGAACATCTCTCCTATGAAGAAAGGCTGAGGGAGCTGGGGCTGTTTAGTCTGAGAAGAGAAGCCTGAGAGGGGATCTAATTCATGTCTAGAAATATCTGAGGGGTGGAGGTCAAGAGGAAGGGAACACTCTTTTTGGTGGCACTCAGTAATAGGGCAAGAAATAACAGGTAAAAGGTAGAACACAGGAAGTTTCATCTCAACATGAGGAGAAACTTCTCTCCTGTGAGGGTGACAGAGCCTGGCCCAGGTTGCCCAGAGAGGTGGTGGAGTCTCCTTCTCTGGAGACTTTCCAAACCCACCTGGATCTGTTCCTGTGTGGCCTGCCCTGGGTGATCCTGCTCTAGCAGGGGAGCTGGACTCAGTTTCCAGAGGTCCCTTCCAAGCCCTACCATTCTATGATTCTAGGATTCATTCTGAGTGCTGCTGGTGGAGCCTGAGGGGCTGGGGACCAGGTCCACTTCCCTCGGCTCAGCTGGGCGCAGCGCTCGGCTCCTGCCTCGCAAAGGGGTTCGTTCCGCCGGCTGCGACGCAGGGATCTCTCCCACGGACAGGTGCCAAGCCTCTCGAAACCTCCCACACTCGCCTCCTGGGAGCTAAAGTTCCACAAGTCAGCAGCATCCCCGCTCCTTGGCCGCTTCAATGTTAGGAGTCGCGTTTTCACGTTGCCAGTAGAATTCCTTACAGCGCACATTTGGTTCTAATCAAAGTTTGCTGATGAAAAAGATAATTCTGTTCCAATCAAATTCTATTCCCTCAAACTACTGTCTCAGCTCAAGGGACTCAGAATCTCTCGGTATAGAAGGTTTCCAGATGTTTGTGCATAGAGTGATCCACGTTGGTACTCCCAGATTTATTTGGGTAGACGGATGACATCGAATGGGGAAACATCTCCCTTCACAACATCCTTTTTCCCCCCATCTTCTGCAATTTGAACAATTGTAAGACCTCCCTCTGAAGCCCATCTGTGATAACCAGGCAGCCACCACTGACAGCCAGAAGCAGCTATGGGCTTCCAGAAACAAACCGTACAGCTCAGTTCCCGTGCAAGGAGAGAGGTTGCCTCACCAGCAGCGTTGGTGTGAAGACAGAAGGTAGCTGAGCTCACTTATTTGGCTACCAAAGTTCTCTATTTTCATGGTCAGAAGGGAAAAAAAAGGAAGAATGCATCAACAAATGAAACAAAGCCCAAATTAGGACTTCAACTCTAAATGATGTGTCATGCATGCTCTCAGTAATTTGTCCTTTAGAGAAAAAAAAACAAAACAAAAAAAAGAAAGGATGAAGAATTTTCCTACTTAGATGCCAGCTTAGATGTGGAAAATTCAAATATCCTGTAACAGTAAATGAAAATACAGTTTCAGGTAAAACCTGCCCCGATGAACGACTCAAAGTAACAGTCTACACTAGAATCAAATTCCTGTTCTTGACCATTCCCACACTTCAGCATCAGCACAGCCTTACTCTGATGAAAATGAAATCCAGGATATGCACTGGCATTTGAAAGATTAAGACACAAAATTATGTCAGTTCATATATGTCAATTCCAAATCTAACGTTTCAGAAGATCACCCTTTACTGAGCTGCTCCAAGGCAGTTATGGAAACCCTATCAGGTAAGAATTACTTCAAAACAGAAGAGAGTGGTTTAATATTATAAACAGAGAAACACGTTTTTTTCCACCAAATCGATCAGAACTAAGACTAAAATAACAAAAAGCGCTCCGAAAACTTTCATCTGCCTAGGGAGATTTTATATAACAAATTCACAACCGTTTGGTAGCTGCCCAAGACCCACTGAACAAAACACCCAGTATCTTAACACAAAAAGATATCCCTGAGAGGCAGCGAGTAAGCCATTAAGATCAAATATTATTCAAAACCATAATCACACAGGAAACCTTTTTAAACCCATCTCTCTATGAATTAAAGAGGCTTATAAATTTCTAAGTATCTTTGCAACGCTGTTCCAGAAGTCATGGTTACTACGTGACAACGCCTCGCAGAAGCCATTTCAAAACCCAAATGAAATTTCCATGGGCCTGGCAAGATACACGCACACAAACCCAAATCCCTCGCTCACCAGAGCCAACCAACAAGGCAACACCAAAAGCTCCGGTAAAAATATTTCTTCTTTCTGTTCATGGCATTTAACTCCCAATAAAACATAATCTGAAGGAGCCAAAATACAACTGGCAAATGCTGCTACGGCCTTCTCGGCGCTAGAGCTCAGGCCGTTGGCGTTATGAAAGGGCTTTTAGTTTTCAGTCAAAGAAAAGCCAAATATTTTTTTGATATGTGACCATGTTGTCAAGTGCACTGGTGAACTGGTCCAAGACATCCAGATACAACCCCAAATTCTGGCGCCTGAGAAGACACAAGGCCATCAAGGTTTCTCCGCAGCGCAGGAGCCGCGCCAGTCAATTCTAATTTAGGATTAGCTTTCTTTTGAAACAAAGTCATAATATACATAGTGCGGCTTCGTGTCTGGAATAGCCATTTTATCTCCAATCACTACGAAAGTCTTCGGGAAACATCGCAAACAATTCCAGTAACCGAAAAACATTTGTGAGAGGAAATGTCTATTCAGTTTTTTTTAAGTTACCGATGTTTTCCTAACAGCCTCCCCCAATTCCCACATTTTTGAAACACCATCTGATAAACGGGGTGGGGTTTTTTTGGTCTCTTGTGGCTTGTAACGAAATACCTTCACTAATATGAAACATTATAAACTCACGATTTTCTATTTTCCCCACAATCATTAAGATGGTAACACTGACAGAGTTGGAAATACTAAAAAAAAAGAAAAAAAAAATAGAAAAAATTATTCCAACAAGGATGAATATTTAACTGCAGGAATGGACCGCTTTTCTTCAGCCTTGTCACCAAGTAAGCTAGTGCTAATCCATTAAGCACATTATGAGTTTGGCGAATTAGACTTAGATTAACGGGGCTACCTCATTTTCCAAAACAAGACTCTGTGTATGCTTTTATTACAGGTTTTGTTCTGAATAAACAAAAAACACAAGCATTGCATCATGTGTCTTCGTAACGAAGCTACTTAAAACTCACGCTGGATCTAGGAACAGCAATTCAGAACAGACAGAGCTAGTCCAAAACAAAAAAAGCAAATTTCAGTAGGTGCCAGGGACATTCTACAGGATACGCAACGGTACAAACGATAATCCAAGAATATTGCTCCATGTTTGACTGTAGAGGTTTGACAACATAAAAGAGCGAATTCCTCCATCACCTACAACTTGCCGTTTCACAACGCAGAACACAAACTGAACCTGCTCACTCAACATTTCTTTGGCAGAAAAGGATGTTGGCCATAAATGGATTGCTTTTTAGATCCTTTTGGAACCAAACTCACAATCTAACAACAAAAAAAAACCAAAGCCCAAACTGAGTATACAAAGGGTACCAAGGCCCCAGCATCCATCGGCCACACTGGCTAGACAAGGAAGCACACTGAAGCCTTCACGGCCTGCAGGGACTCGGGGCCTGCAAGCAGCGACCCACCGTTCTGTGGAAGAAAGTCTACACGGCTAAAATGAGGATTTAAACATTTTGAGGCAGGCATTCTTCACAAGCACAGTCTGTGAGCAGCCACCGTTTGGTTTGCTGATTCAGGGCATCTCCTATAGTTCCATTATAGCTGTTGAAGCCACCAGGAAACGTGCAGCATTACAAGAGAACAGACCGTCATATTATTGATATTTAAAATAAAGCCCAATTTAATCACTTCGGGAACGGCAGGGGAGACAGAAAAAAGCAAGAACACAATCATGACCGACTCCACGACAGAAGTGATCTTACCTATTCCGTAGGCTTTAGCACAGATCCATTGTAGATTAGCAGCTATTTTTGCTCTGGCTGAATCATAGAGCTCCAAAGGGACAATCTCAACCGCACTATCTGTCAGGGCATCCATTTTTCTTCTGGTACTATCTCCACCCGCAACAACATCAACATCCACCATCTAAAACAAAAACAAAAGGCAGGACTTTTACACCAGCAATCGCTCCCGTCGCGTTTTTAGAGCTAGAAGAGAGGAGTCGGCCGAATCGCCAGCGCACAGTTGTACCAGGCACAATACGGTGGGTTGAACACCACAGGCCCGACACCCTTCAGGATTTGCATCGGAAGGGCTCATTTAGCAATTTACAATCCACTCGGAAATCAAAAGGCATCCGAGCCGGGGGCGAGCCGCCCTGGATTTGCCAGTCCTGGATCTGCCCGCAGAAGGTCCTCTGTCACGGCTCGCGGTCGCCAAAGAAGAAAGGAGCAGCCCCATCACCTGCACGGCTGCAATAAAGAAAGGCTGGGGCGCTCCCCTTCCACCCTCCCAGCGCACCCTCCGCCGCGCAGCCCCCGCATCGCCGCCCCCTCCCCCGGCAGCTGAACAATGCGGGCAGGTA
>VWZK01022200.1:31739-83257 GCA_013396935.1 Baryphthengus martii
CTCCCGCAAGCGGGGTGAGCCCAGGCATCCTCAGCGCCCCGCCGGACCCCGCAGCCCGCGGGAGGCCTCAGGCCTGCGCGGGCCGCGGTGGCTTCCCCCACCGTGAGGGAGGGAGTCCGGCCGCCTCCCCGATTGGTGACCCCGTCCTGCGGCCTCCTGGCCCTGGATACGGTTTCCAAGCACCGGGGGCCGCCCTATAGGAGCGGTGACGGTGATGGAGAAGGAGCCTTTCGGGTAAAAATATGGGGTGAATGGCAAAAGTGGTGGCTTGGGCCACTTCCCCCTCCACGTGTCACAGCTGCTCTGTCAGGCGGGTCCTGGTCCTCGACACCCGGGGTTGCACAGGTTTCGGCACCAGCTCGCAGGCCGAGCTGGGGGAGGAGCGTTTGCAGTGGCTGGGTGCAGCTCAGCTCCGCCACTGGCAGCCCCTCGTTCCCTTCCTCAGCCTGACGTGCCTGCACAGCGTGGTCACAACCCGCTGTCATCTTCACTTGGGCTTCCGTTTAACGCAGGGGAGCACAGAAACACCCGAGAAACTGTGTCTCTTGATTGTAAATCACTAACTGTGAAAACTTTGAGGAACTCAGTAAAGTCCACTGTAATAAAATCAGACGTTTGCTTAATCGTGTGAAGGACTGAGATCTCTCCGTGCTGCAAACCACACTTGACAAAATATTGGTTGATAATTAGCGATACTTTTCTTCAGTTTATTACATACTACCTTCCCCAAGACTTGACGTGTATCTGCTCATGATCAAAGGAAGCCAAGATCGGTTTTCAGGCAGGAGCCTGGGTCACGCCTCTTGTGTGTTTCTCTGCAAACATGGAATTTCTTCACCTGGTTTGCGTCGTGATCCATAGAAAACAGCAAGAAACACTTGACAGGTATCACGTGTTGACTGTTGTTCTTTGCTGGGTGCAGTTAGACTGTCAAAGTCACCGTAGGACCGTTCTGCTGGGTGCAGCTGGACGCCGTTGTCCACCAGATGCTGTCCAGAGGCCGGCGTCCTGCCGCCCGCGGTGGGAGCCTGGGGCTCGTCCCACCCAGTGCTGCACACTCGGCTTGTGATCAGAACTAGATCCTCCAGATTAACCCACTTGACGAGTGAGTTTCAGGGCTCATCCGAAAAGTGAAGCTAAATGATTAAGTGGGTAGAGGTTCAAGCCCTTAATGCCTGCGCTGGATAGATGAATTATCTTAACATCCAGCTCCTGAAAATGTGATTAGAAGTTTAGCTGCACAACAGTGAGTGCAGACTGACCTTATTCTACCGAATTTTCTTTGTTATGATTCTCATAAATTATTTTTTTTGCTGCGCGCAAGTGGTAGATTACATAAACTTCTCCAAATTATTAAAGATACATTGAGGTCTGTCTTAAGATCCAACATTAACTTCCCCGTATCTTTTCGACGTGCTGGCGGAGGGCATTCTGCTTCCTGGCATCAGGAGACGCCATCCGCCGTTCAAAGGTTGTTCCAGCCCCTGTTGCTCTTCCCCGTCGCGAGGCCGTGCGCAATTAAAGTCGACGTCCTTCGCAAACAACTCGCTGCTTGGTTTACAACCTCCGCTCCGAGAGTTTGCTTTTCAAGACAGTTGGCTTTTTTTTTTTCCCCCCCGGGCTGTCGTTTTGTGACGTTATCATTTGAACAAGCTGCTCTTGTTTTTAGATTAAGTATTAAGGCCCAATCCAAATCCCCTTAAACTCAAGAAGAATGTTTTTCATCTACGGGCCGGGTCAGGCGTTAAATGGGCTGCGGAAACAGAAGGGCCCTTTGACTCCTTGAGCAGGTGACTTGCGTCTGAGGGTGAAGGTGCAACCGGGAGAAAACTGACCCACTTCTTCCTCTAAATTATTTCTGCTAGAAAGAATGGATCCTGTTGTTAAACTTACCAGAATCGCTTAGTAATAAAATGTACTTTAAGAGGGTCCGGGCTACCCTCACAAAGCCAAGCCAGTGTTACTCGGACCCCTAAAACTCTCTGAATAATAAAAGTGGGAAAGTTTGACTCGAGAAAAATGACCATTGTGGAGAAAAATGACGGGGGGAAACGCAGCGGTAAGGAGAATGCTCTTCTTTTACAGGCTTCTGCTGCACGTAGAATCCTGACCTCAGGATCTCCTCTTGTTCCACCCCTGTCACTCACACAGAGCCGTGTTTACGCGCCGCTCTCTCCCGGTCTGG
Organism: Baryphthengus martii; assembly: GCA_013396935.1. Taxonomy (NCBI): domain Eukaryota; kingdom Metazoa; phylum Chordata; class Aves; order Coraciiformes; family Momotidae; genus Baryphthengus; species Baryphthengus martii. The sequence continues at coordinate 33,925 of VWZK01022200.1, forward strand.
TGTGAAATATGCTGCTCCGTGGTAACACCCCGAGACTCTGCCGCTCGGGGCATTTCGTGTCCTGAAGTGGAAGCTGAAACTGATGTTTCAGGAAACTTCGTAAGTGATGATGAAGTGGTTTGTCAAGAACTCGGCACCGTCCCACTTAAGCGCCCTCAAAATTGTCCTGGAGATACAAAGCCTGTGTTTGAAAGGGGAGGCTCTAAACGTATTTGCTTTTTTTTCCATGAGAAAACAAACGCCTCTCCCATATTCGGCGGCAGCAAATTGGTCTGTAATTGGCGTGCCGCTTGTTTCTTTCCCGTGCTCCACTGCTGAACAGGCTTCGAGGCTTTTTCTTCTGGAAAACAAACACATTGCTTTTTGCTTGAAATCGTTTTCCTATTAGTCTCCGGGATGCCCTGCCCATTCGGAGCGGGTGTGCACGTGGACGGACGAGCACTGCGCAACTTGTCCGCCAGCAGAACTCTCAGATTAATTACTAGGAGGTAATACCTGTGAGAAATTACCATATTCAAATGACACCTATTACCTGTAACAAACCTAAACCCATCTGCTTGGGTTTTGCCTGACTGGAAGAACGCCTGGGATTTTGGTTTCTTCCACCATGTTTCATTTCTCAGTCTGGTAGACCACAGGGAGAATAAGAGCATCAGTCCCTCATAATCCCAGGGACATCGCATTTAAATTTGTGTTGTAAATAAAAAAGAAAAGTATAGTATGTAGAAATACAAACGTGCTGTGCACTGGGATGGTACAGGGTGGAGATACCTCCTGGGTACGTCAAGAAAGCAAGACCTGACCCGTCAGTGGCACCTTCCAGTTAAAACGACCAGCAAGGAATCAGGATTCTCCCTCAGCGCTACAAAAAGCCCCTTCAGATGAAGGAAAACTCGTGTGTGCCAGAGGCTGCAGGAAGCCCATTGCTTCACTGGCTCCCTGTGGCTGTTCCCAGGCTGCCCAGGGCACGGGTGGAGTCCCCATCCCTGGAGGGGTTTCAAAGCTGTGGAGATGTGGTGCTGAGGAACACGGGTTAGTGGTGACCCGGCAGTGCTGGTTGGACTCGACGAGCTCAAAAGTCTCTTCCAAAACAATTCTGTGATTCTATTTCTGGCGAGGGAGGGCTCCACACACTGTTTCTGCCCGTCACATAATGCTCGTAGTGCTAAAATCAGCAAAAAAAAATCAGGGCGAGGGGCTATGGCTGAGGAATTCTGGCTCACTGGGCAGCCCGATTTCTGCTTCCTTTCCCTTCCTCCATTAGGACTCGCCACACTTTCCCAAGTGGTGGTTTCCCACCTTTCACCTCCTTTCTTCCTCTCCCCAGGAGAAGAACCATTACTAGCAGGAGAAAGCAAGCACCTTGCCCTCCACCAACTCCTCCAACGCCACCCACAGCCAGCTGCCATTTACCCTGCCCCCGTCCCACAGCGTAAACACCGTCCCGTGGGTTCACTCCAGTCAGCACTGCCACAGAACAAGAGAGAAGAAACCGCTCTGCTCTGGCTCACGCTGCGCTCCTCTTCCCTCCAACTGGTTAATAACCCACTTCTTTCAGGACGAAGCTGCCCACAGCCAGCGCTGTGCGTTCGCCTTGCCGGGGGAGCACGGGCTAAGCCGCTCCGGCAGCGCGTAAAGGTGGGTGGTTCTGTCTGGGGAAGAGGCTCTTTGCCTTCAGTCTTGCTCAACAGCTCCTGCCTGCGCTCTCAGGAGCAGTGAGTGAAGACGGTCGAGTGAATCAACGTTTTTTTTTCCTCTTATCCTTGCAAAATTTCCACGATGCTCAGAAGTGCTGAGAACAGCTCGGGCAGAGCAGCGAGGAGAAGCTCGTGAGCACTTCCAGCCCAGGCTGCCCGCAGCCCTCTCCTTACCGCTCTATTTTCAGCCCCGGACTAATTTTGAACATGACTGTATCTGCTTCCCAGCGCTTAGTCCTGCGGGGCCTCGTTTGCCCCGGTGCTGAGCACTTAATATCCCTGGCTGGGATCGACTTAGAGCCTGGCTGCTTCTGGAGGTCACTGCCTGGGGCTGACGCTGGCACCACCGCTGTGGGCTGTCTGGGAGGAGGAGAAGTCTGTCTCCTCTACACCAGCAGCCTTTAGCACCCCCCAGCACATACTACAAACTTCAAAAAAAAGTTACCTCTTACTAGAAATTTGCTAAGGAAAAAAGAGAAGCGGCCAAAAAGACATTTAAAATATCACCTGAGTGAATGAAGCTGGGCCACCGAAATGTGAGGGTGGAATGGGAGAGCTGGGGGCTTCTCATTCAGTTACTGCCCTGACAGCTCCGAATGTCTTTTTTCTCCCTCATATAGCACCGTTTCCTATGACAGCTCGTTGTGCAGCCAGCCCTAAGGAGGGGAGAGCAGAGTATTATTCTTAGTAATAGAACAGTCACTGCAGCGTGATCACCAACACACCACAGGAACGGCTTCTACAGCATCATCCCGGTGTCAGGAATTCCTTATACCCAGCTCTGTAACTCCTGAGGAATACGCAGGGGCATGGCCTGGTGCACCAGGGAGCTGCCTGCAACATACACGATTTTGCACGTAAATAAAGAGGACGAATGAAGTACGGAGAGCAGGACTCGATTCCGTTCACCTCCGTGTTATCTTGAAGGCATGGCACACATGTTGGACTGAGGAGCGCAACAGGTGGTTCAGATCTAGTTCTTTTACCCCTAGTTTAAAATGTTTGATGTGCCTTAAGCGGTGCCAGGGGAAGCAGCGCTTCGCACTGCCGCCCGTCACCGCGCTCTTGCCTGAACCTGCGGGCCCTGGGTGGTCCTGCTCTGGCAGGGGGGTTGGACTTGATGATCTCTAGAGGTCTCTTCCAAGCCCTACCATTCCATGATTCCCACAGCAGCCCTGGGGCTGCTCCTGCCCCTTCCACCCCAGGGACCAAATTGCTCGGGGAGGGGAGGGCAAAGGAGCTGGGCGGGGAGCACTGAGAGGGGCTTCCCCCCAGCTGGGGTGAGGACGATCCCATCATGTTGGAAATAATACTTCTATTGAGCACTTATCTTCAAAGCGCTGTACAAACATTAATTAATGACTCTGTTATTGCCAGGGGGAAGAGCTGGCAGAGGGAGGGGTGGCAGCTCTGCCTTGCTGGAAGCCAGACCTTCCTCTGCCGGCTGCAAGGAGCGGGATTGATCCCTCGCCGGGCTTGCGGTTATCTCCAGTTATCTGCAGCAATTACAGCTCTGGAGGCGCTAGCGGTGAGGTTTAAGTGCCTGCATTAATAATAGGAGGGGGTTTAGCCTGTAAGATATTTATATCTATAAGATTATTTATTTGGAGAGTCCCTGGGCTATGTTTAGAAGGATGACAGGTCAATAACATTTACAGCCCACCAGGTTTTCCAGAGAGACTTTCATACCTCAAGGCTTGGTCCCAGCGTTCCTTCCCTACTCCTTGTCCTTCCCTGAGCAACCCCAACCAGAGAGACCCCAGGGACAAGTTGGGCGAGTGCTGAAAGGTTTTTGAGCATTAACATGATCTAATTAATGAGCAAATGAGAAATTTTTTCTACATTTCCATATATCTTTATATTCATTAAAGCCTTTTAAGCAGTCGCATTTGGGGAGTGCTCAGGCAGCTATCGATTTTGGTGGGAACTGTTGATTTGCTTTACCCAGATGATTTCTTTTTAAAATGCACTTTTTTTTTTTCCTAAGGACACTTTGGAAAGTAAAACTATCTTTACCACAAACGTAGGACTATGCAAGGAGAGAATGACTGATCTCCAGCTTTTCCATCACTATTTAAACATCATTGGAAAGCAATGAATAATTGAGAAGCAGAAGAAATGAATATGAAAGAAAATACTGTATTCTAAAACACAATCTCTGCTCCTGGCTGTGTTTTGCGAGGTGCAATGGCTGAGAGACAGACTGAATGGATTCAGCATCTTCATCCCAATAAAAGCTGTTGGGTTTGTGGCCAGGCCAGTACAAAGCCTCGACACCCCAATAAGCTGACTTCCAGCAAAATGGCACAGAACCCTCCTCTCTCTCCGTGAGCCAGGGCAGGGTTATGCTCAAAACCAACATCCTGAGCCCCTGCTAAGTGTTACTTTTGGGAATTCGCAGCAGGCTCCAGCCAACCTTTTCCCAAACCGTGTTCCGACATCATTATTTCACCAAAAAGTTCGACATTCGTTGCACGGAGGGAGGGGTTTGCGTGGGAACAAAACCAGGGCTGCCTTGTTCCAGGTCCCCTGGGGGATGCACAAAGGCAAAAGCTGCCTGCTGGGTCCTGGAAAATCACCTCTTCCCTCCCAGACACAGGAGGGATGTACCTGAGCCGGGCGTTCCTCTTTCCCTGTGACAGCTCCGCTTTATGGGCTTGAGATACAGAGGAAGACATATTTTGAGACACAGAGAAAGAGATATTTTGGAGAAGGGGCTGTCATTTGGGGATTTTAAAGCTTCTCCCTCCATAATGGTAAACCACATCGCTCTGGGCTGAGGGGACAGCGCCGGAACACGCTCCAGGTCATTTGATGTGCGAGACTTCAGCCCATAAAGCTTCTAAAAAGCAGAAACTGCCTCAAAAGCAAATTAAAGCTCTTCTAATTCCACCATGGCAGGGTCTGGCAGGGAGTGGGCAGTGGCTTCCCACCGCATTTCAACTCATTCCCGTTTGATATTTTTAGCTCCCACTATTCTGGTGGGATGCACAGCTCCTGGATCACCTCTCCGCCGGCTCCACACCGCAGCCGAGCCCTGTCCCCTCTCGCCTTGCCTCTACCGAAACAAACACCGCCTTCCTCACCCCCTTGGGTCCCGGCCAGCTCGCACATGCTGTGCTTTAACCCTCTTAAATCTGTAGCCAGAGAAACATGTTAATGTACAAATTAGTCAGAGTAATTGAAACACCTCAATCCTGCTTGGCCGGGTCCTATTTACAGCAAGAACTTGATGACTGTAAAACTCAAACACTCAGCAGGAAACCAAACCACACCAGCCCCTCTGAGCCACCGGTTGCCAGCTCTGGCTGATGGACCTCTTGGGGCTGGCAGGAGCAGGCAGGAGGGCAGGCAGGGCCAGCCCGGTCCCCACGCTCCTGGCAGGAATGCCAATGTCCTGGAGCACTCATCCCATCCCTCTGTGCTGCAGGGCTTGGCACACAGGGGTTCCCTGCCCGCCCCGGGGTGCCCAGAGCTGGGTATCGCTTGTCACCCCTTCCAAGGGCTCTGGCACACACCGAGGTCGGCCGAGGCAGCCGGTCACCCTGTGCCAGGATGGGTCTGAGTGAGGAGAGGGGCCAGGACACCACGAGCTGAAAGGCAACGTGACCGGTGAGGGTCCCATCCTGCCGTGACAGGGATGACCTCGCTGTCCCAAAGTGGGCACAGTACCGGTGACTCGGTCCATCAGGCGCACGTGTAACCCGCATGTGTGGGACTGTGTGGCCCCAGTTCCCCCTGTGCAGAGCTGTGCCACCCCAGTCCTCACGTCTGCTGAGGCTGGTGCCTGCCCAGCACCGCTCTGCTCAGGGCACCCCTCAGCCCCTGGGGTTCAGAGCTGGCTGAGAGCAGCTGATAAACCCCCGGTTAACCCTGAGAACTGGGCTGCCGAGCCCCCTGGGGCTGCCAGGAGCACACGGAGAAGGAGATGCTGCAAAGAATGCCCCATATCCCTGAGGCCCGGGCATCGGGTGCTGCTGTCTGTCCTGCTGGGTGAGACACACGGACGCTCTAAGACATGAGGCAGAAGACCCTGGACAGGTAAATCCCCGACAGCGCCGACTTACCGGTGCCAACCGTCGACATCCTCGTAGCCTTGGGGGTCGTCGGGGGCAGTGGGCAGGATCCTGGGACATGGGAGCCCATGGCACGTCCCAGGGGCTCAGCGCTGGGGGGCTGGGTCCCCTCTGCTCCCCGGGAAGAGCTGGGGGGAGCGGAGCAGAGCTGAGCTCCCCAGCATCACTGCCGTTGCCACGGCAACTGCCGAATGACTCACACTCATTTCTGAGTGACATCAGAGCTGCGGAGGAGGGGGCCGGGGGCTGGAGGGCCCGAGAGTGACACTGGGAGCGGATATTCCCGGTTTGGTTTTGCTGGTTAAAGCTGGAAGGTTTTGTGCAGGGGAAAAAGGAAAAAAAAGAATCCAGATCTGGCCACTCCAGGGCAGCATCTCACCAGGGTCCTGGTGGAATTTTCCCCACAGAGTCAGGAGGGAAGGAGATGCCGGAGCCCCTCCTTAGGTCAGCTCTGAAAGCTGCCCGGTGCTGGGGCAGAGCAGGATGGACACCCCGGGCAGGCGAGGCCGTGCTGCCCTTGGGCCTCGATTCTGTTCAGAACTCCACCAGTTTAGAAGTCACTTGCCTTGACTGGTTTCACCATCGTGCCAGGTGCACAAGCAGGAGGAGGTCACCTTGCTGGGGACACGTTGTGCTCCTCGCCTTTGGCCACGCTGCTCCAACACATCACCCCACGGGACCCGGCCCGTGCCTGGGGCGGGGGGCACTCACAGCTCCCCAGCACCCACCCCCCGGCACCGTCACACCGCAGGGGCTGAAAAGGGGCCTCGCTTGGAAACGAGTCAAGAAGAGGGAGAAGCATTAGCTGGGCACGTGCACAGAGGGGTTAGGGACCCTCACCCACAAATGCTCCTCATATGGGTGTTTTGCAGAGGATTTTTGGCAGCGCATTTTCTCCCAGCTGTGCCGTGTGGGGCTTCCTTATGCACCATGTGCCAGCCACAGCCAGCAGCACTGACTCTCCATCCCCTCTCGCTCACAGGCTTCGTTAGATTAAGCCTGATGAGACAGAATGAAGTATTTTTAGTAGGATGAGAGTCCTGCATGATGCTTCATGCTTAGCAAGAGCAGCACCAGGTCAGGCAGTGATGCAGCAGCTACATGATCTCCAAGACAGAAACTTCTCAGCCCTCCCTGAGAGCAGCCTCAGGGGCATCACTCAGCCCCCAACACCAGACATCCTCTCGGGGGGCTTCTGGGCATCCCTCTTTATGTGAGGATACAATGAGGGAACCCAACCCTTGAGGCTTTTATTTTTAGCACAGCAAACTATAAATACAGTCCATGGTAACCCAGGGAAATCTGAGCGACTTCTTGGCCCAGGAGGTGAGGGCACCGGGGAAGCCCGTGGCAGCCAGAACCACCCGGCCAGCGCCGAACCACCGGCTCTGTGGTGGGAAAAAGGCATCAGCCCGCTGCCCGACACCCAGGCTGGGTGAAAATACAAGGCTCCTCAAAAACCAAGCTCCTACAAGTGGCAGAGGGGGCTGGCAGGAGGAGCAGGCTGCTGCCACCTCCTGCCTGCCTTGGCAGGAGAGGGGAGAGGAGGGATGGAGAAGGATCGCTCAGGGAGCGGAGCACGGATTTCATGGAGGATTGTGCGTTTTGTTTTTTTTCTTTTCTAGGTGAGTGTTCGCACGTGGGAGCAGGGGAGGAAGGCACCTGCCTGCGAGTGAGCCAGGGGTAGGGGGTAAATGCGGAAAGCACCCCGTGATTCATCGCGCGCAGCCTGGCAACGAGCTCCTGGGTAGGGGAAAACACAGATGGCAGAGGGCTGCAGCAACACCGAGCCGGCAGCGCGGAAAGAGGCGGCTGCTGGCCTTTTAAGGATGATTTAGAAGGAGCTGAACTACTTTCCTTTTCTTGCACGCTTCACAGAGGAGCCATGTGGGGCGTGGGGGTCCAGCAGCCCATGCCACCTGGCTCCTCCCAGCTGGGGCTGAACTGCTGCCCAGCTACTGAAATCACTTGGAAACGGAGCAAAAGCTCCAACCCTGCACGCCAAAAAAATCAGAGAGACGTCCCAAAATTCCACTGCCCTCACAGAACAGGAAGGGGTCGAGGTAGCTGGAAGCAGCAGGTTGAGCAAGGCACCAGGGGCTGCACCATTCCAAGGGCCGCCCTGCACAGGAGTGCAGAAGGAGCTAAATAAATAATTCCACCAAACTCAGGGCACGTGGGAGCTGTCTCGGGTACGGGACTGCCGGGCACAGATTCCCTGCGGAGCAGCCCTTCGTCAGCAGACAAATAGAGAGGTTCACTGCAACATAAATGTGGTTTATGCCCAAGCTACGGCTCATAAAAGCCAAGTAACCACATCATGCATAAGCGCTACAACTCTTCCATGAATAATTTCTTTTTTTTTCCAGGGTGCATCAGCAGCCGCTCGCTCCTGCACAGCACCACGGGCTCAGACAGACCTCGCCAATCACTAAGCACGAAGCCTCCGCGGCCGTCGCTCGCAGGGTGCGCGCAGAGACCTGGTGTGAGACCAGCTCAACCAGCTCCTCGCTCTGCACACGCCGCTTCCCAGAGCGGGAGAGCTCGTTACGCAACCGCCGATGGCAGCGGTAACGAAACCTGTTTGAGAGCTGCAACTCTTCCCCGTGACAGCACGTGGGGAAGCGGCAGCTCTGGAGCCTGGGGTGCAGGATCTATTCAGGACCCCAAGATGTGGGGTTTGCATCCTCCCAGCTGCTGCTTTAAGCCAAGTGGCTGGACTAGGGAAGGCAGCGGCCGTGCTGCTGGAGTCCAGCACCCGGAGCCCCGGTGACTCCCCAGGAGCTCCAAGCAGGCTCTGAACTCAAGCTTTTTATTTCGACACCAGCTCTTTGACCAGGCATCTCGTTTACACCCTCACATTTGAGAGAGCTGGTCACCTCTCCAGGTTTATTTTGGTCCAGCCTGGTCTGGTCCAGCACATCTCGAGTTACTGATGTCCCTCCCCCAGCTCCACCAGTGACCGGATTCCTGGTGACACTGGATACAGGGGGCTCGGGCACTGCCGGCCCTTCTCAGGTCGCTCACAGCCACTTGTATCCACGCTGTTCGCACACGTACGCCACAGACCTGCATCCCAAGCCCTTTTCCAGGGCCAAACCAGCAGAGCGATGGCCCCGCTCACGAGTGCAAGGCTCACCTTGGAAGCGAAGGCTTTTGAATAGCAACAGAAAAGAATTTGCCCTGTTGATTCTACCCCAAGCCCACTTCCCCTACAGCAAAGCATCCACAGCACCTTCCAGAGCTGCTGCTTCCTTTGGCTAATTCCTCTTACAGTAAAAAAATCACCAAAATAGCACAATCAAAGAGCAGAGCGATCGCTGGGATTGTCATAGAGGGGACCACAGCCTTGATCTGGGCACAGGAGCTCCCAGGGGCAGCATCTGCCGCTTCCTTCTTTCCTTAGGAACCCACTCCAGGGGTTTGCTCCTTCGAGGAGCCAGCCAGGTAATCGTACAACATTCTACTCCGTGTTGTGGGCTGGCTCGAGCAGCGAGCACCGACTCGCTGGAGCAGAGGGAGCGCGTGGAAGGAGGCAGCCCAACCACCGCTCCAGCAAACCACCCGTTGAGGGCCTGGGAAGGACGCCCTCGCCACGCCGTGCGTGTTGTTAGCAACGCCTCACCTCGCCAAACCCCGAGTCGCATTCTCACCGCCAAGTACAACCCCTACTTACCTTCCCCACCCTTCGGAGCACGGAGCTGGGCTTTGCTGGAGGCGGCTCCGGGGCCGGAGCAGCATCGAGCCTCTCTCATTATCGCTGCCGGGGAAGGCCAGCGACACGTCCTCGTGCCGAAAGCGCTTCTCATCTCCAGGGCCGACAAGCACCGCGCCAATTACTGCCCATCTTGTCACTCGGGTAGCAGCACTTCTTCATTTTTAAGGTGGGGATTTCTGCCCAGACCTGCTGCACCAGTTCAGATCTAGCAGTGCCAGGATCTAATGCTGCACCACGAGCTGCGGTAAAAGTTTTTTTTGGTTTTAAATTAGTGGAGAGCTGGACCTTTCAACTCTCCCGCAGCCTCTTCCGTGCATTAAAAGTAGTTGGGAGTTCGGGGCCACCCAGCACCAAGGACACACCTGTATTTAACACCATCACATGAACAAACCCGCACTGAACTGCAAGCGCTTCGATGTCTCATACGCTAATCCTCCATCTTTCATGAGATGCAACGAAAATTACTCTGAGCTCCTCACTTGTTGCTGTAACGTGCTAAATAAACAGGCTCCTGGCAGGTGCCCTGAGCATGGTGTGAAAACGCCAAGAACCCCGCCCGAAACCGCTAAGAACTCCACCTTTTCTCCAGAGGAATAAACCTCAGACACTTAGACGCTCTTCATCAGTCGCCTCCAAGGCGACCACGCGCGGGCAAAGCTCGAGGTGCTCCCCAGCCCTTTGCCAAGGGACCGGCGGCAGGACGGGCACCACGGAAGCCAGGAGGGTATTTTGGTTCGGTGGCTGCATCCCACCGCAGCACCAGCTGCTTGAGCTGGTTTCCTGAACGAGGGTTCTCTTGCGGTGGGAAAAAAGGCGTCCAATTTATCCGTGAAGATAAATCCCTCTTAAATGGCATCAGTTCAGCCCAGGGGATCACCACAGGGCACCTCATACAGCTCTCGTAATGAGTCTTATTAATGGATTTTTTCCTGGAAAACAGAGAAAAAACACTTCCAGGTGCAAAATCAGGATTTTCTACACAAATTTTGTGACAAGTTTCTCGATCCGCCATCGAAATATCTTATTTTCTGATAAACAATTCCAGCAGTCTGCAGATAAAAGGAACATGGAGCAACAGGGATCCATAAACCTTCGCTGCTCCTGAAAAATGATGTTTCGGAACACCTTGTAATAAATCAAAAAACTTTTATTTTTAAGATATATTATAAATTTACACCACACATAACATCAGTGTCTTCAGCGTGTCTGCGTGAGCAGCTTTAAAGACTCAGCGTTCATTCTGGTGGCGCTGGTGGGTACGACTTCTCCACAGGCTAGAGGTACGGAATTGTTTCGGTTTGAGCAGGTCTGGCTTTGCTAAAGACCTCGATATCTACTGAGATATCCCAGGAAGTTAACAGAGGCTGCTTAAAACGGTAACAAAACCAGCAGGATTTCTTGAGGTTTCCCTGGAGGGAGCAAAGCCTCCTGGTTTCCCCACTGGGGAGAGGTCAGCGACCCACGTCAGCGCATCCAGAATGAACCCTGTGAATTCCACAGGCTCTGCTTAAGCTTCCTACCAGTAACTCTCTGTCCTGGAGCCAGTGGTACACGGTACACGCCACACGTCAGTGTCAGTGCCAGAGAAAAAAACCCTCCTCTGCTGGCCCTAATTACTTTATACACAAGTGAAATGAAAAATGTGAAGTCAGTACCTTGCAGTATAATTTTACCGCTGCTGCCTAAGTGCTGGATAGCAAATCACATTCGTATTCGGTTCATTAAACTACGATAAAAATACACAAATTTAAAATCTCTACAGGCCTCTTACCTGCTGCAAAGACACTTTGTTTTGCGGGGCTTGGTTTAAAACCCGATCCAATTTCTTCCCTCTTCCCCAGAGCATGATAGAAAACTATACCCAAATTCAGTAAGAATTGAATGCATTTACATTTATTGAAGTTCACATGCTGCAAACAGGATCTGCATTGAAGATCTTCAAATCTAGGGCAAGAAGTCCTTAAAAAAAACCCCACAACCCTCCTTTTTTTTAACACCTAGATGTCAGGATGCAGGTGAGAACCACCACCGTGAGAGCACAGTCACACAGACACAGCGTCCATCGCCTGCTGCCTCCTCCGCAGGGTTGTCGCCCCGGCCGCGCTCACCGACCGTCCCGCCTCCAGTGACAGCCACCACAAATCCTTCAGACCGTCCTGCCTCCAGTAACGGCCACCACAAATCCTTCAGAGGAGGAAACAGCCCAGAGCGGGGACACACAGTCGGTGGTTTTGCCTCGAAGCACAAGGACTTACGATGGGATGGAAACATTCAGCTGCGAGCGCCGCTATTCTGCTAGTTAAGAAAAATGTTATTTATTAAAAGTAGAAAATCAGGGCATTTACTTTGGATGAAACGCTCGCTCTCCCGGCGCAGGCGGCTTTCGGAGCGTTGCCGCCGCGGCGCAGATCTCCCACAGGCACCACCTGCCCACAGCGTTACTCTACATTCGTTTGGTGCGATGCTGAAACAACTTTCAAAGACCTATTAAAAGATCTTCGGCCCATGAATCACAATTCCTAAAAAAAACCAACAATAATATTAAAATAATAATTGTAACAGTCCTAGCTAAAAAGGATTTCAAGAACCACTTCAGCTTTTCTTGGATATGAAGATCAATCTCCAAAAGGTAAATTGGGTTCCAGGAGAGCGAGGAAAGAAACGAGGGTGGAGGTTCCGGGACACGCCTGCGACAGAGGCTGCGAGGAGCCAGGAGCAGCAACCAGTTGGAGGGTTGAAGGTTCTTGTAGGAGAGAACCTCGCACCGCCCTAGGAGAGCCGGAGCGCACCGATGACCTCTTTGGAAACCTTGCAAGTTCATCTTCCAGCTGCACGGAGAACAGAAGTGTCCTTGAAAGGGTGTGAAAGAGCAGGGAGCTGGGAAGCAGCTGGGTCACCTCGGGTGGCTGTTTCCAGAGCGGTGCAGAGATCCCAAAGGAAGACTCGCAGGGAGAGTCTAAAGAGCGGCAGATTCTTTGGGCTGGACCAGACATTAGAGGTTTGGGAGGAGTTGGGGTAGCTCAGGCTCATGAGTCAAGACAATCAAGGTCCAAGTTGCCAAGTAGCCACTGGCATTTCTTTTTTTTTTTTTTTCCAAATACATCCCTTTAAATGCATCCCCCTATAAAGAGAGTATAAATACGAAGCCCTGAGAACAAACTTCCATAGAGTACATTTTGATTAAAACCAGCAGTGTCTGGATGACAAAATGATAAGTTACAGCTATTTTGACAAATAGTGAGTTAGCTTTTGAGAGCCACGGAGCAGTAAAAGGTAGAAGATTGTCTGCATCAACAAACACACACAGACACTGTGTGAGCCACCAACCACCCCCCTCCCTCACTGCTCCATTTCTCACAGGCTTCCAAATATTCCCTTGACCAAGTTATGAGACACTTCAGCATGACATGGCTTTGCTAGTTCTAACTTGAACACCAGAGATGCAAGCACAGGACCTGAATCTGAAAATCCTTACTCCTCTGAGTAGTTTTGCCTCACAAAAAGCTTTTTTTTTAAAAAACAAACCAACAAACACCCCCCAAATTTTCTATTCCCACGTGCTTAGGAATCTCTCACTGGCTTCCAGACCAGGTCCACCCTTCAGCCACAGAAAAGGGCAGTTTATCCCCAGGCAAAGCTCTTACCACACACACTCCTTATGCCTGGAGACCCACCTGCACTCAACAGCAGTGATCTTTCCATTTATTTATTTTATTTTTTTTTGCAAGTTTTATCAAATCTGAGCTACTCAACGCCTCTGCAAACCCAGCGGACACACAACCCCCTTCCATCGCCTGTGACGAAGGAGCAAAACACCGTGGCGTGATGGGGACGCACAGCTCCCTCATTTCCCTCTAATTCATAGCCCAACACCACCACCGAGGTCCTGATCAATTCCTCTAGGGTTTGTTTAACCCAAAGAGTAGTTTTCATTTTTTTTAAATCAACTCTTAAGCCCTGCTGCAAACATCACACCTCCTAAGGTCCGGCCTCTTTCAGCTATTGGCCACCAGAAAGTTAAATTCTCAAAACACAAGCAGGATGACGTTAAAGCCACCTCTCTCCAACCCTTCAGCTGTGGAAGCGTTGAGCTCTGGAACAAACAACTCTGGAAACAACCACGTGTTCCTCCAGCATTTTAAAGATGCAGTATTCCTTTATCCCTACAGTCTCCGACTGCTGCTGCCACAGCAGGTTCTCTTGGAGAACCTGGCCCCTACCCGGCCGTCCCTGATCTTCTATGACATCAAAATGAGTTGTTTCACTGGTGCTTTTTCCCCCTCCCCACTTCAGTGATGCTGACCCTGTTCTAGCACAGCAAGGGAGGCAGCTCTAATAACTTTTATCACCCTGATCAAACTGAGACTGCAGAACATGCAGGGTTCGTTAGCAGGCCCTGGCAGCATCACCCTGCTCTGGAGTTTCCGACCCCCTAAAAGCTGGGGAGCTGCTTCAAGTTCATCCTCCTCATTGTCCTGACAGACGGCCCTGGGGCAGCTCCTCCTGCGCCAGGCTCACTCTGACCATATGGCCAGTTCTCCCCAGTTCCGCCAGCAAACAGATGCCAAGGCTTTAGATGACTCTAAAGTTGACAGCTGATCCTTGCCTGGTCTGTCTGGAAGCTCTACAGCCACTCCAGAGCGTGATCGGGAAATCAAAAGCAGCGTTTCAAGGAGCCTTTCCATTCTGCAAAGACCAAGACTGCTACCAATATAGCTGGTGAAGTCCTAAAACCCACCATTTAGGTGGGATAATTTTATTACAGGGTAATTTTTCCCCACCTTTGTCTTCTAAAAACACTCATTAAAAGGAATATTTCTAAGGATCCGGATTGATAGAAAATGACATGAGCCTCTAACATCAAGAGCTTCAAGTGATAGTGCCCTGTGGCAAAAAGCTTCAGGAAGTAAGAAAAAAAAAATAGACAAAATAATCAAAACTTTTCATAAAATGACAACATTCAGCCAGAGCTACTCCCCAGTAGTTGTGCTGAACTCCCTGGGTCACCGGATCAGGTTCCCAACTTTTACAGCTATAGCACAAGGTCACCATTTAATGTCAGGGTGTCCATCTGTTCTCAGCAACAGGCCAGGAAAATGGTTTTACTGTCCAATTTGAACAGAAGCAGCACCTCTATAAAACTTGGGATTTCTAAATGGAGAAGCAAATATTTTCAGCAGTCACGAACCGTAAAGCTTAGTATGAAATGACAAGTAACAACACACACATACACAAAAAAAATAAATCCTGGGATAGAAAGTCGAGATAAAATCTCATGCTGCTTGGATTTCCCCACCCTTCATATTAATTATGTGAAATTGGCAACTTCAGCACCTCGACTGCACAACAGCACAGAGCAGATGCCAAGTTCAGGCCAAAACTTGTCGTAGGGTTTCGGGTTGCATCTTGTTGCATTTTTGTTTAAAAACCCCCACACTTAACGAGGTGACTCGTGGAGCAGTTTGGGATCTGACAGGACACCTCCGGGCTCTTTAAGGACAGGGTCTCCATCAGGTTATTCTGCATTTTGGAGAGGCCAGTCTCACCCAGCCTGCCTTTCCGAAAAAGACAAACCAAAACCAAAAAAAAAAAACCAACCCCAAAGATGGCAGGGAACGTAACATGTCAATCACTTGACTATAAACCCCATTTTTGTTCAGACTGTTAAAAAAGTGACAACCTGCAGAGGCCAATGATCTGCACAGCAAGATCAGTGCTGAAAAAGCTCTCAACTCCTGGCTGAAATCTCACGTTTTGTTTCCTGACAAGAGAGGAACAACACGGCCCGACATCATCCGTATTTCCAAGGTAAAAATAAGTGCCAAGGAACACCGCTTCTATCTCGAAGAAGATAATGATTTCGAGCGTGCTTTTAAATATGTTAAGATAAAACCCTCAGCGGTTCTGCTGCTTTACAGACAACCAACCAACCCCCCATGCAAATTAGTTGCCTATTTTTTCTTTTTTTTTTGTAAACAGTTCCAAAAACCACAAGCCTCCCTTTCCAAAACCATGCACATAAAAATGGAAAAAGCCCCCCTAGGTGACTATATCCCTCCCCGTGCCCTGGGATACGGGAGAGTATGAATTTATGGACTACAGCCAACTTGAGAATCTAAGTTTTGGGTAGTGAGTTCCGTCATGAAAGAAACACTGCATCTTTAACGGGACTGCGAGAACTTCCTACCAGTATAACCACCGGGGGACTGCAACACCACTAAAGCAGAAAATAAATAGGAAAAAGTCATGCTATTTATTAAAAGAATTCCATCTCCGAATGATTCTGTTGAAATTATAACGCAAGATAAGCAAGTTTGGACAGAAATGTCCTTGCTCTCCCAGTATTTGGACTTGTAAAAAAACACATTTCCTAAGAATCGATTTTAAAAAGCATTTTATAATTTGATAGAGCCATAAATTAATACTGTATGGAGATGATTAATATCCTAGGCTAGTGGTCAGTGACCTTTTGTAAACACTAGCCAGATGCTAGCAAAACTGGCTAGAAAGCTACTGTCACAGGCCTTTTTAACAAGCAACACCATATTTCTTTCCAACAATCGCATTCTTGTTTTCACAAAACCTTTTCCTATTTTTTTGGGATATACTTGATTTTAAACCTAATACCTGAAAAAAAAAATAAAATAAAAATCAACAAGTCTTCAAACCTCTTCCACTACCACTAAATCCACAAGGCAATTCACTTCGCTTGGCTGTAACTACAGAAACTCTCCTGTGAATCCCACCAGGATCTCCAACCCTCCCCTTCCATCCGCCCCCCCCTCCCCACGCAACCCACGCTCCCTCCCGTCGAGGAGAAGGTGAAGCGAAGGGACAGTAGGAAGTGGCGCAGTGGCCTGGCGTCCCCCTCTACGTGCGATTCAGCGTCTGGAAGATTCGAGAGATCTGTAGCATGACAGGCCCCGTCTCGGGATCGTTCATCCACTGAGTGCTGTTCAAGGGGTTTTCAAGCATATCCTCGAAGGCTGCCAAGAAATTGCAACACTCAGTCAGCAAAGGCTTCCACATTTGGGGTGCTTCAACAACAGGGCAGTTAGAAGGAGTTACAGCTCAAAGGCTGGGGCCAAGAGTCACCCAAACGTGGTGGGAATACCCACCATATGTTCACCATTTGCACTCCTGAGTCTCCACAGCCCAGGATGCCACAGGCTGTTGTGCTTCCCTCGTCCCTCGGCATTAAATCCATGGCAGACAGAGGCTGATTAAATCCTCAGCCGGGATTATGGTCCATCTCAAAACCTCCAGGAGGTTTGAAGAGCTAAAGCCTTAGCAAAGGTCCACATGCAGTGGAAGGGAACATGCCATGGAATTCAGCTAGTTAGGAAAACCCGTCTTAGGACTGAGTCATTTGCTGCCAGTGCTCCCTATGGGGAGACTCTTCCCCAACTCTACTCCTCTATCAACGACTTTCCACACCCTAGACTAGATTTCTTAATGGCTGGTTCTTGCACCAGCTGGTTCTTCCTGCCCAGCACTTAACCAAGACAGTTGACAGAAAGCACTGTCAGCCCATCGCCTGTTACCTTTGCTTTCCTGTGCTGCACTTCGGTTCTCCTACAGCTACTCTCTCTGAACATCTCTGAAAAAAAAACTACACCAGCAAAATAAGTGGCAGGGACACCAAAGGCTACCCAGGAAGGAGCAGCAGAGCCAGCAGAAGTGTAGCCCCTCAAAGCCTCCAGATCTCCAAACTCTAGCTTTTCAGAGAGGCCTCTGAAGCCAGAAGGGAAGTGGAATCTTCCCTGGGAGCAGCGTTTGCTTCTCCTTCCTGGTGTTTGGAGAGCAGAGTGTGGCAGGCAGAGGGGGGAAAGGCTGGCTGAGCAGATAAAATTGCCTCCATTTTTCAATAGTGACAGTGATCCAAATATTTAGGGGTGGGTTTTTTTTCTTTCTGCACATAGCTGCCTTTACAATAAGCTTTATTGTTTGGTTTATTTTTTTTTAAACGTGTTCGTTTTCTCTCTTCTAGTTACATAGAAGGAACTGGACGGCTACTGCAAGAGCTAAGCCGCAAATTTGGCAGAATGGCCCAGGCAATAATTTATAAGCCTTATGACAGACACTGAGCTGAGCTACTGGGCATTTGGAGCAGTCATTACAGAACAGGACAAAAAAAGCAGTTGCACATCTGACCTATTCTGAAGTCACCAAAAGGTCAGTGCTGCAAGAGCCTGGCAGCCCAGCACCAAGGCCACTGTCTTAATTTTCCCAGGAGCAGTTGTGTACAAAGCTCCAACTGACATTAGTGGGAGCTCTAAGCACCCAGCACCCCTGAAAGGCTCATCATTAATACCTTGCTCAAGGTCACGCGGCGCTGTCTACAGAAAAGTCCAGAATAAAGCACAGACCTCACCTTTCACCGCTTTATTCTTTTTTGACACAGACTCAAAAGCTTAAAAGTAAAGATTTATCAACATTCTGCAAGTATCCAATTAAACACATTCATTATTATAATCTGTTCATTATGTCACTCATTATTAAAATCTGTGACATAAGCAGTCTGCAGATGTACCATCAGGAATATATTCTCTGATGTTCCTCCAAGCTTTACAAGCATATATAATGGCATTTCATTTTCTATTTATATTCTG
The DNA here is from genome assembly GCA_013396935.1 of Baryphthengus martii. Lineage (NCBI taxonomy): Eukaryota > Metazoa > Chordata > Aves > Coraciiformes > Momotidae > Baryphthengus > Baryphthengus martii. The sequence goes on from VWZK01022200.1 coordinate 52,028, forward strand.
AGCTGCAGTGTGGAACCCTCGTTGGAAATGAAGGGACCATTTGTTCAGAAATCAGAGTGGGAAGGTTCTGCTCTTGAATGATTTAAAAGCTTGCAAACTCTCCTAATTACACGTAAAGTAGTATTTTTAAGAGCTCTCTTGAAAAGAGCTGTGCATACACCCTTGATTTAAAAGCCTGCCTTCAAAATTTCTTTGAAGCCGAAGACTAAACACAAAACTTTTTATATACATCCCAGAGCCATTGTCCTGTCTCGTCCTCTGGCGTCAGAGAGGCCGATTCATCGGGGATTCATCAGGCTCTGTGGGTCCTTGCTGCGCCCGCAGCCTTTCTGACCACGAGCACACAGAGGTCAGGGCAGAGCTGAAAGCCAAGCAGGGGGAAGTGTGTTTTCACACACGTTATCTCCACTTTGATAGGCAAGGCCTTAGGCTCAGACTTCTCGTTTGGTTACCCTTCCACAAGTTCTCTTCCATCTCAACGGTCAGACCTCAACACCCAGTAAGCTGCACAGCAGGAGACAGCCTTGTTTTTTCGGCGAAATAATCAGAGTTCTAGACAGACATTCCTGATTTTTCCCCCTCGTGGCCAAAAGGGAGCACACAAAAGGTCTCCTAAATCCACAAAAGCACTGCAGCCAGGGGCTATTCAAGTTCCAGAGTTCAGCAAGTATAATCCAGTAGCCTGGGGAATTAGTGGCATTTCTGGGCCAGCCCCAAGTTCTGTTCTGGGTTTAGCTGAGTTGCAGTATGAAGCAAAGAAACAATACAGCTGCTGAGAGGCAGGAAAAGGGTGCAGAGCCGCACCTCTCCCCCCGACCGTGCTCTCATCATCCACTCTCCACTCTGATCTGCGAGCGATGACAGAGACAGTGTCTATAGAGCAGGAACCCAAGCAGGACTTACCTAGTAGAGTTTTAGGGTTGGTGAGCCCTAACTGTACCACTGGGTTTTCTAAGATGGCTTGGAAGAGAGGGCTATTGGTGTCAATGCCCTTATCTAAGTCCTCTGGAGAAGGCTTTCTGTCTCCCAGCAGCCATTCACACTGAAAGAGAGAAATCACCAGGCACAGCAGATTTCATAATCGGTTCCATCAGAATCAAACGGCATCTCAGAAGTTTTGACAGCGTGGCACGTAAAAAACACTTTTTCCTTTCGCAGTTCAAGAGCGAGCTATCCATTTATTTCACACTAGATTACTCCCACAGAAATCAACTTTTACTTCAACAGGAAGAGCAGCAGTGCCTGGCAATAAAGTTATATCAGCTTCAGATGTTTCAAAGCTCAGGGAAGGGGCGTGTGTCATCCTATGTATGTCCTGCCTCAAAAGAACCCATCGGCGTCCTTACAGCGTGGCAGCCTCAAGTACCATCAAGTCCCATACCCTCCCCTCTCACAGAAGCTTAAGAAAAGATTCCTTGGCCGTCAGCTGTGCCCATGGAATTGTCCTTACCACACAATCCACTAGCAGGGGACTAATCAATCTTTGAAAACCTCTTGATTCCACTAACTGGAACACGTCGCTGCTGAACGGTAATTTACCTACTGTGTGGCTTGAATCTCTTGCTTGAGCATTTATGCCTGTCCTTGAATCAGTTATTAATGATTGGGAATATCTTCTCCTTTCTCATGATAGCATAATCTCTTTTGCAGACTCTGGCGAGGGAGTTTCTCAAAAGCTTTTTGAAAATCTACACACGGTGTCCCAACCAGACCAGCCTCAACCTCACACACGCCGAGTCCCTCCGAGGAGTCTAAAACCTTTGTATTCTAATTGAGAAAGAGGCACAGAATACGCAGCGCTCGTTTCATCTCCAGTACAGTTGGGCTTTAGGACAGATGAAAACATCAACTAATTCAAGGATGAAAAGAATCAGTTGAACAGCTCATTAGAGCAACGAGGAACAGAAATGACACTGTACTCACAGCCGCGTTTTGCTGGTTGTTGTTGACTCTGAGCGCATCTACCACTTCTTTTTCATCAAATCCCATCTCCATCAGGGCAATGACAGCCTGCAGCAGATTTGCACAGCTTCATAAATGCACCATTTAAAACAAAGATGAGAACAATCGTATCCTTTCACCTTCTGTGGGGTAAAAAACCCCACTGTTTTCATTCGTAGACCACTAAGAAATCTTATCTACCAAGTTTTCAAATACTCTCTATCAAAGCGGCTTTATTATGGAAGAAGATGAAACATTAAGAATGAAAGTAGCTCTGAAAGCTGAATGCAAGGCAAAGAACAAGTTTAGCCAGGGTAGAAAGGAGAAGAGCAGGACAGAAACACCTGATTTTAGAACCTCTCTCCGGTCACAAAGCTTTTCCTCATGTCTCACTGACAGATCAAGCTTCACACGCATTTATAGTTCTACTCACTCAATTTAATTTCACTTCCCAGATTTCTGATGTGGCCAGTGACTGTTATGCACCTAGACAAGCGTACCTAGATATTGTTTTGAGAATGTGTAATCATTTAGAAATTGTACCCAGGTCATCAAATGCATTTGCAGCGTTTAACGGAAATCTGAAGAAACAGCCGGTTGTAAAACCAAAGTGCTAGATTCTAAAGAGCACCTCCTGGTGAGTTTACAGTGTGATAACAGCACAGATTTTTCACTACAGCTAATACTGTGTTCTGAAAAAAAACCACAAAACAAAAAAGGCAACTTCTGCATTTTCTGCAAGACTTCAATTTGCTGGCAATATTTTATTTAGGGGGTAAGGAAAAGTAATGCTCTTCCATCTCTTTCTACAGCAAAAAGACCTGCTCCTGTCCTGCTATCCTTCCTTCCTAGACAGCAATCAGGGAAAGCAATGCCAGGAGTCTGGCAGCTCATTTCTATCCCATCCCTGAATTTTCAGGTGCAGAAGTAAGAGTATCAGTAATTCAGCTACTGCGATCTGAGACAGCACTGCATTAATTAGGTAATATCCTTTTCAGCAACTGAAATTTAAACAGTCCCTAAAGACTTCCACTAAAAGACTGCACATCTACCCAGACATCCCATTTCATTTAGTAACTAAACAGTTCTTTGGATTCCGTGGTGCCCACAGTCCCTTCCAATCGTTACGCTACAGCGAGATAATCCGCACGTACCCGTGGGTCTGGACGAAACTCTCTTTTCCGGCGAATCTTCTTGAATATTTCTGTCAGCTCATCCTTGGCCTCTTCCCCACCTGCTTCTGAACTAGGACCTGCAGTGGCTTCAGCAGAGGATGCACCGCCTTCAGCTGTGGCTTCTGCTGGAGTCTGACCTGGAAGCGGAGCATCCACAGCAGGGTCATCTGCGTGTTCTATCAACCACTCCATGGCCTGCGTCACCGACATACTGGAAAGCAAATCGAAACACAGGGATGAGAAACATTCCGGATGCACAGCAGTGTCCCACGTGCATTTGCCTCTATTCCCGTGGTCTACTGACTCAGAGGTTAATTAGCATCTGAAAAGTCATCAGCAATAAAGTTTTGGAGCAAATCTCAGAGCACTTTAATTCTTCCCTGCCCCGTGCCAGCCACACCTGCGCGCGGCACGGGGCGGCACCATTCTCCCACATACTGCTTTTTCCAACCTAATTTTAGGTGACCCATATGAAGAGATTTGAGGTGGTGGGGGGGAAAGCAAGCAATTTTATTTTTTTTTTTTTAACCATATCAAGTGATTTCCATGCTGAGTAATGTTACTGATTTAACCGAAGGGCTTTGACAGCTCTGCTTTCTGGAAAGCCCATTTCTGTGAGCTGTCGCAGAGCTATCTCATCCACTCTGTCTTCCTCATCCTCATCCAGCATGGCTACACACAAACAAACAAATAAATGTTCAGATTGACTTCAAGCTAAAAATAATCCCTTTGCTCAATGGAATGGCATGTGTGAAGTTCAAACCCCATACTTCTCTTCCATCCCTCCTTTTGTTTCTGCCCCGAATTTGCCATCTCATCGTTTAATTTGCTGCGCTCAGCATTGTCTGGCTCACACAGATTCTTCCAGGATAAAAAAAAACTTTGTCCAGATGTGTTTAAGATCTCAAATAACAAGACAGCCAACTCTCACATGACTGTGGTATTTCCACAGGAATACACAGGAGATTCACTGAAGATCTATTTATCAATTATCTAGAAAGCAAGTCGATCTGGCTGTAGCAGATCTCCAGGGCAAGCATTTCCCACAAAGTGAACCAACAGCTACACTTTCTCCTCATTTTACTATCTCCTTATTTTGTTATCTCCTTGTGCATTTTCAACTATTTTTTTATCAGCCCTAAAGAGCAACTCGTGAAATTTTCTAATTTTTTCCACTACTAATTATTTTATTTTTAACTGGATCTTCTCATCCCTCCCAAAGGGACCCTATAAAAATCACAAGTTTTACACAAAGCGAAATCTTTGCCACAAAGTTTGCAGTAGCTATTAGATCAAGGTCTGGACTTCACCCTTCTGCTATGGAAGCCAACCAGCTCCCAGTACCGGCAACTACAAAGATGCGTTCGTACCATTGGCCTTCTTAAATAGCTCGACTGCATCTGGATTCAGGGCCAGCAATTTCTGTGCAACTTCTATGAGAGACACTAAGATCTTCCGGAGCTCGGTCTGGAACTGCAAGAAAGGAAACTGTCAAAACATTTAGACAGGAAGTTACCAGGAATCACTGAATCTTAACAGCCCTATTGTTAGTACCTCAGCAGTCGACCGGCCCCCACTACAGAAGGTCGCTTTATGAGGGCTGGATTTTCATTGTTTAGTCTCTCTAGAGGCACTAGGCCTTTCCTGTGAAGTGCTACATGTAAATAAAAGCTACTGGGTAGAAAGATTCTTCGATTTCTCTGCCCAGTTCCACCACCAGCTGTGCAGTGCTCAGGAAAACCCATTCCTTCACAGAAACACTGACTCCCACCTCGCAAACACGTTGTAAAAAGACAGTCAGAGTAGCTCCGGACCAGCGCTACCTGCTTCTGTGAACCAAGGAGCCTTCCTGGTCAACTCTCTGCTTTCTAGCAATCTAAACGTGAACAACACAGACCAAAGCTGTTTGCTAAACCGAAGCATCGCCAATTCCTTTCGGTCGGGCATTTGTTCCTCAATATGCTGTGCTCAGAGGGTCATGTTGACCAGTAAACAGCTTCAATGCCAACTGTCCCCTTCAGGTCACCGGGGCACACCGGCAGCAAGCAATAGGGAGGCAGATGCCCTGCTTTGTACCTCTGCAAAAGCAGTCCCCACATAGCTGAAAGCACAGACTCTACCAGCATTCAATTCCTGAAGTCAAAATTCATGCTTAATTTCTCTTTTCAAAACCATGTGAGAGACAAAAACCCCACACTGCAAACACCTAAACTATTTAGAGACTGAAGAAATAAAACCCCCTGACTCCACATTTGCCAGATTTCGGATATGTTTACTGAGGTTTTCCCATGGACAAATCAAACATTTAAAAATCCTAATTTAGAACAGTGTTTTCGTATCACTAAATAGTATGAGCTGTGTCTAAATCTCCAGCTTTCTACTTAAATATACTTCTGAATTTCACTTATAAAGAAAAGAGAATCACATTCATACATAAGAAAAGGTTATATGAGCTGAAAGCCTACTTGGATGTCAGTGTGCCAGTTTAATACTTACATCCCTCATGTTGTGATGGGCCACGGTGCGATCGACGCTGCGAGAGGGCAGATTCGCAGTTGCTTTGAGGATGGCGTCCTTATCGGGAGCTTTCTGCTCTTGTTTCCTCTGAAGGACAGGAAACAAGATCAGGTTTCATAAGTCAGTACCCACAGAAGAGAGAAGACAGCGCAGAGAGAGGAGTTTCATGTTCTTCAAGGTACCAAGCAGTGCTCTCTGACTCACAACTAAAAGAAACAGCCATCTAGCAATACAAGGGTTAATAGCACCAGGATCATTTGGCAAGTCCAAAGCAAAACTGGAGCTGGTGGGTTGCCCACTTCCAGTCCTTATACCTTTTTCTCTTATCTAAACACGCAAGGGAATTCCAGCATCGAGAGGGAACGCAATGGATCAACCACAGACAGAACTCAAGAGGCCTCAGCGCCCAGGAACTTTCTTCGTCACCCTGGGCAACGCCGACCCTCAATAACAGTTAAATTCCAGTAAAATAATCCAAAAGAATAGTAGGGGGCCAACAGTTCAGCTCTGGAGACCTGGTGAGAGGGTGACAAGACAGCCTGGCAGCAGATCAGTGTATCCCCGCTGGGTTTTCCAAGAGAGCTGAACTGCGCTCACGCAGTTGTTCGATGTTTGTTCAAAGATCAAATCTGTACCACTCCCACCGAGTGTATCTTTCTGTCTTGTTCCAAGGCAAACGTTCAAACAACCAAAGCTAAAAATGGAAAAATCAGCTTCTTCAAAGTTTGGGAGACATACGAAATAATTTCCCTAGAACTTAACGGGCAGCGTTGGCCTCTACAGGCAAGAGGAGTACACCACAGCAATCCTCCCGCAGCTCATTAGTAAAGCAATTAATCAAACCAGCCAAGTCAAGAAGTCTTTCCAACTCACTTTCTCCTCTGCGGACACGTCTGCCATTTTGGGGAGCGGAGGCGGCGCTCGCTTCTTTATCAAAAGCAAGACATCTGGGAAGAGAAGGAGACGGAGCTACGTTACCGAGTAGTGTGAAAACAGCTCTTGCGAGATTCTTCACAAACTCAGTTGTCCCCTGGAGATGAATTTTGTATTAATTAATTCCACTGTAGCATCAGATCTCTTTCACACTTTAAAACCCGTACAGCTTTACACGCTCCCCTTCGGTGTTTGCAGTTCCTCAGTGCACAGAAGTCAAAACATGGCCCGTTACTGGTTATGCTTTGGCTGTTCCTGGTTTCTCCTCCTCACACACCACCATTCAAGCAAGGGTCTTGTACATCAATACTACAGCAACCGGCTCGCGATAATACCAGAGGATCAGCACTTTCGGTGCTTCCACTGAGAAGGAAGCAGTAGAGACAGGTCACAGAGGGGTTTTGGTCTAAGCTGGGTCTTTCCTTCAGCCAGAGCAAGGGAAACACCTTCACCAAGAAGTCCTTCAACAGGAACTGAAGCTCGCTTCTGTGCGGGAACGGCAGCGGAGCAAGACACGGTCTGCAGCAGGGACACCTCACTGGTAACCCACCAGGGCAAGCCTTGAGGGCAAAGAAGCCTTCAGCTATCCCTTCAGCTCTCTCAGATATCCCACGTGACCTGACAGGAGGCCGCTTTGCAATTTCAGACTCACACCTTCCCCTTCCAAAGCACTCTTTTCCTAGGGATCCCGTGACGCTCTACAAGTTTCTAGCACCTCAATTACTACCAGATACATCTACGGGTGGAGAGACACGGACACGCCGCTCAGAGCCCCAGAGAGGCCTGTGCAGCAGCTGCAGCCCCTCAGCCAGCTACGGCCTGACGAGCAGTTTCTCTTCCCCCGCATTAAGCGGCTACCAAGCAAAGGAAGCTTCGCACGACCAGTTTCCCTGGCCGAGCGTCCCTGGCCCGGCTCAGCAAACAGCCAAGAGCAACAGCTGGTGCAGGCTGTTAACCCTCGTTTCACCAGCTGCTCAGAAGGTAAAAGGCTCCCCACGCCGACTCCTGGCTGCCCTGCGCAGTCAGCCGGTGGCCCTCGTCCGTGATCTCGCCTCCCTGACGAACGAGAGATGCGAACGGCAGAGAAGGTCGTGGAGGGCAAAGGAGCCGCCAGGGCTTACTATGGCTACACCCTTCACGGTGCTCAGCTCCCGCAAAGCGCAATCCAAAGCTCTGCAGGAGCCGGCGCCTCGCCCAGAAATAACACACCACCCGTCAGCAAAACCGCCGGCCCTTCGCCGCTGCCCAAGGTGGCACCTCCCAGCTCCTGCTCGGCTCTAAAGGGGACGCTGCCTTGGAAGAGACGCCAGATCGCTCGTGTTCACACAGCCGTTCTCCAGTCTGTACAAATTCAGGAGCTCTACTCCTGCAGACTTCCTGGTTTAGATAATATTTCAGTCTACAGCAGTCCTGCTTCTCCAGCTTTCTGCACCACTGCCCTTTCTCTCCAGAAGGGTCCATTAGCTTAAGCTCTCCAGTAAAATCTGACTCCAGCTCTCATTTTTAGATCTTCTTTCATCATCAGGGTTGGAAGGGACCTTGAAGATGATCTCATTCCAACCCCCTGCCATGGGCAGGGACACCTCTCACTAGAGCAGGTTGCCCAGAGCCCCATCCAACCTGGCCTTAAAAAATTCCAGGGATGGGGCTTCCACCACCTCTCTGGGCAACCTGCTCCAGGGTCTCACCACCCTCATGGGGAAGAACTTCTTCCTAACGTCCAATCTACATCTCCCCTCCTCTAGTTTGGATCCGTTCCCCCTTGTCCTATCACTACCAACAGCCTAAAAAGTCCCTCCCCAGCTTTCTTGTAGGCTCCTTTCAGATCCTGGAAGGCCTTATCCTTTGTACCTTTAAAGATCAGGAGCAAATACACACCTCACATACCCTACTGTGGTCAGTAATTCTATAGTGTGATGGATTCTGACCTACAAGATCTGAACTACAGGCACTCACACATCTCAGCAACCATGCTTCTGCTGGACCTGGAGACCTCAAGAGATCCCCCAGCCTCCCCACAGCACTGAGTTGTCTGTCTTGAAATACTCAGCCACAACAACTACTTTGGAATCATTTTGAAGAATAAACGCTGCCCTGGAGGTTTAAAAAAGTTCCTTTAAAAGGAGATAAAAATAATCTGTTTAACTTACTGACTTAATGAACACTCCTAATTCCTTTTCAACTCTTAAAAAGAAGAGAGAAGAAAAGCAAGCTGCTTAAGGTGCTTTCTCTGAAGGGGAAAAAAAAAAAAAAAAAAAAAAAGAGCCATCTTTCCTCCTCTTTTTTTTTACCTCCTTATTAGCTTCCCATGCCAAAGCAGACAGCTGATATTAAAAAGGTTACTGCTTGGAACTGGCCAAATAGTTAAAGACAATCTCACATTTCCAGGCTGACAGGATTAAGACCCAGCCCATCTTACCTCTATCCTGAATGTTTTCCTCCAACACTGTCTTTGTGTCCGTCAGCACCTTCTCGGAGGTAGCGTGTATCAACTTGTGATGCGTCACGGTTTTCGGATCCTCCAAGCTCCCAGGTACACACTGTGGAAGAGAAGAAAATATCGCAGCTCAGAAGACAGAAACGAGCCCACTGCAGGAATCCGGCCACTTTGCACTGAAGATTCTCCACCTACAACCTCTGCTGTCATTTCCTACCTTCTTAACAGCTTCGGGAACGTCTCGTGATGCTAGAGGGCAGCGCACAGAACGTCTCTGAGCAGCCAAACTGCAGCTTGGTTTGGGCTGTAACAACGCCGAGGGGGGTGGCTTTCTACCTGCGTATCCCAGCTCCGGGCCGGGAAGAGTAATCAACAAAAGGGATGGCTTCTCCCCTTCCTTCCTCAAATGCTGTTAAATGACGAGCTACATATTAAGTTGGAACTTAAACCATGCTCTGAAAAACTGCCTTAACCAGCCACTTTCAAAGATGCAACGTTACAGCCCAAGCAGCTCAGGTGTGGGTTTGTACTTTCGCAGGGTGGTACTTAACTCAGAGATTTGGAGCAAGGCAAGGACGCTGCAGGACCCACAGCTACATTAACTGGGCAACAGATCACTAAGGTCACCCACTCTTGGTGAGAAATCTGAGGGCAGCAATCGGTATCAAGAATTAAGAATGCAAATCTGTGTGGAGCAGCCTGTATTTCTGCAGAAGGCAGGGCTATAACAATGCCCTATGTTCCTCACTTCTAACTAGGCTCAAAATAGAGGAGAGACGCTGCTTCACCTCATAATGGTTATTTACACACTGTCAGACTAAACAAACAACAGCCAGCAGTGGTTTTGGTTTATTTGACCTTGAACTGGAAGGAAACAGCAGTTCCTGCACCTTGTTTCAGCTGAAATCAACAGATTCAGCTGCTGGAGCCCTTCCCTGGGTTCCTGCTGGAAGCGCTGAACAGAAGTTACATTCGCAACTTTTCTTCCCATCCCTAAATAATCGGTAGATTTTTTCATATATGAAAGTTGGGCTCAAATCCTTATCACAATTCTAAATTGCACGTCAATTCATTCACCAGGATATCAAGTGCAAATCCTGAAAAAGAGAGTGTGTGTGCACAGGCCCTCAACTGACTCATCTTCACACCAGAGCAGCTCCCAGATCCACAGTGAGAGGTTTCAAGAACGTGACATCAGCGCATCTAGAGGCTTCTAATTCGTCTGAGTGGACAAAGCAAGCAGAGCGGTTGCCATTCCAGAAAGGCAAAATTAAAAATAACAACCGGCCAAACCCCACGAAACCGATGCTGTTGTTCTCGACACAGAGTAGGACATTTCATCCTGACCTCACCAGCTCTGCTCACAGAGAGCAGCTTTTAATGACGCTTCCTTCAATACACGTTCCTCCCAAGCCACTTTTACCACATCTACAGAGGAGTGTGTTCACCCTTCACGGAACAGAACCATTTCCAGAACTCCCCCCGGAACCAGCGCTTCTTTTAGTTCTGTTCACCATAACACACATCACCAGCCTCCTCCAAAGGAACCCCTTTGGTCCATCGTCACCTTTCCTCTCGGGACTGCAAACGCTGGACAACTCCGCTCTCCGCTCCGTCTCCAAACACCGCGCGCTTGCTTCCAACACGGATCTTCAGTTCCTTCCCCTGAACTTCCCTACACTTCTGATGCCTCAGTCGGACTGGGGTGAGAACGCTGGAGTCCTGCTTTGTATAACAGTAGCTTCTTACTAATCCTTCAGCATATTAACTGCTGAACAAAAGCCAAGGAACACATTAAAGCCTGGAAGCAGCTGGGAGTACCTCCTGTAATTGATCTCATTAGTTGCCCAAAGCGCGTCAGAGTCCAGCAGCGGAACATCTCCCTGAACAAACTCAAAATACCCTTGTGACGGATCCCAGGAGTCAGACCCTGAAGAGAAGAACTTAAAAAACAGGAGCTGGGAGGTGTATGTTTGGGACAGGATGGGCTGGGACACGACACGGAGCTATTACCCGTATTTTCCCTTGCACACAGAAAGGGAGCTAACGAGGTGAAAGCGTAAGGGGAGAAATAAAAGTTGTTGTCAAAAGGAAGTCCTGTGGACACCAATTCTTACTCCCTCTTCCTCTAACTACTTTGTCAATAATAGAAGAAGGAGGCACATACAGACAGTACATATATCAAAGGGACTGGTTACTGAAATACTTCACAGCCCCCCAGCACCCAGAGGAGCAGGGGGTTGGGGAAGATGAGCCGGCTCCCCCTCTCCTCTTTTTGTAAGGAGAGGATCTGCTGCTTCATGGGTTTGCTTCCAGCATAAATATTTGCATTGCTTTTCAAGGCTGGAGTTTAGGGCGAGCTGCTTTGCCAGGCAGGTGAGAAGCCTTTGTTCCCAGGAGCCTGAGGAACCGCTGAAATTGTAAGTGCTTTGTTGCAAAGCTTGGAATCCTGATAAACCACAAGGCTTTCTGTTTGTTTTCAAACTAAGAAAAAGCATTTTTCGGTGGGTTATTAACAGAAACATTTGAAAATAGTACTGACGCTCCCTACCACTAAACTTGGGTGGCTCAGAACATTTGCATCCCTCACAAAGTATCCAAAACATGCCCAGGGGTATGAATCTAGCTTATCTTTATACTGACAATTAGCACCTGGCATCTCTGCTCCACAGATACTCCTTATCAGACCTGAAAACCGAGGAGTATCACCTTAAGAAAAAGGGGAACAGAAGCACAGAAGCTTGCCCCACGCTGCTGGGGAAAAAAAAAAAAAAAGTAATGCCAGGTAGAGCTTCCCTCCACACACAGAGCCCACATTTGGGCATCCCGAGGGTGTGACCAGAGTTTACCTCAGTATTTCAGAAACGTGGCTCAGCCTCGGGAGAAGCAGTTGGGAGGAGCATCAGAACCCCAACTTATTATCAGAGCCCACAGACTGCATTACTGAGGGCAACAGTTTAACAACATGTAATCACCACTAAATTGTTGTAGATCGAGAGACAAAAACAGCGGGAGGGTTTTGTTTCTAAAGAAACCAACCACATAAAATTCAGAAAAACCCAAAAGGCATCAAGAGCGACACCTGAGAGATCAGTCAAGCACTTGAATGCTATGGAGGGAAAAATGGCCCCTTCCTCACTTAAATATCTAACAAATATCATCATCCTCTGGTTCCTGAAAGGAGGATTTCAAAGACTTTAGGGAACATAATAATCAGCATCATGCACTAGACGGCTGCATAAATTATCTGAAGGTGCTGTCAAGCTTCACTGCAACACACTCGTGATCAGGAGCCATGGTTTTCCCACTGCTATTTTTCCCCTCCATAAAACTATATATTATCCATAATGGTTATGCAAATCCACACCATTAGCACAAAGCAGCAGAGAAATCAAACATCAGGCCAAGTTATCAATTGTCTTCTGCCCTGACTGGCACTGCAGGGCAAGCATCTATTTAATTAAGCTTCCTGATAATTAAAGGCCAGCGCATACGGGTGTAATTCCGACCCCACCCCGGTTTGGCAGCCTTTGCATCACTCTGATCTTCCAGCTGCTCTGGAGAGGGATGAGAGGTGAGCACTAAACTTCTTCCAGGAACGGAACAGCGAGGGGAGACACCCTGAATTCCACAGCTTCCAGCTTTCCCTGTTCTCCCTCAAGAAGATCACACCCACCTCCGGTGAAGCAGAGCCAAACGTAGCCCTCCTCATCCTTAAATCAAGAAGAACTTACAAAGACTAGGGGATAAGGAATAAAACAAACAAAAATAACCCAACAACCTGTGTGCTGGAACCTGTAGCTTCCAGAGGTTCTAGTTGAAAACAACCAACCAGTGAGCAAACGGTCCAGGGTAGCTGGGCTGGTGGCCACCTTTCCCACTGTGCTCCCTTGGAAAATAAAACCTGTTCCCCCTCACATGGGGGTAAAGTAATTACATATCACAGGTGTGTTCTCCTGCTGCAACTGTGTTTTTATGAAAAAAAACATCTTTGCAAGACTCTGAAGAGAAAAAACCACCCCACTATTAACTGTGATTTAGTACATTGCTCTCCCACCTTGCTTTTGCCACTCACCAGTTACAGGTCTCTCGGGAAGAAATTCAGCAGGATTCTGGAGCTGCCAGACCCTGCTGCGCTGGCTCCAGAACGACAAACCTTAGGAGAGCCCTGGTCACGGGTCACAACCTTACACGCTGTTGTTGTCAATCATGGTGGTGCTTTAAAGTCAAAGACCGTCACGGGCAGATCTTCCCGATTCAGGCCAGTCGTTCTGAACCCGCTGAGTTCACACTGAACACCCACAAACACACCCATGGTGACTGAGCAGGTGAGTACAAAGAGCCCAGCTCAGCTTCTACAGGCTCTGCCTGTGCAGTTTTGCACGTTTTCTCTTCCAGTTGGTGATTAGTAATTTACTCTCTAGATACATCCATTAAGACCTTACCGCTTTGAGCACTGGGAGAGCAGGAGACAAGCCTGTCGTCTCCCCACCGAATAACCCAGTAGCTACTGTGCTACAACAGACTAAAGCTGTACTAGAACTTTTCCCAAAAAAGGGAAGTTCTCCACCACAGTCCCTGCTTTCCTTGTTTGTTCTTAAACAGAAACACAACCCAAAGCAGGCTGTCATTCCTGAGGGGAAACCATCGGAAGCCAGTTCACCAGACGCTTGCAACGCACGGCCACCAGGTCATAAAGTGCTCACGGGAGCTGGTGATCCCCAACACCACCGCAAAACACAGGCCAAATTCTGTAATTAAAGGCTGCAAAGCAATTTCCCCCAAAATCCTCCTTTTCCAACACACAAAACTCTTGAAAAGTGCATCTTTTTTTCTATTTGGAGTAGTTTCACATTGTTTGGCGGAGGGTTGACAGACATGGCAAACCAGGAACCAGAACACAAAACCACTTGTTTGCTTGAACTGCTCCATTTTTTTTGTTGTTTTAAAAGAGCATTTACAGAGCGTTAGAAAAACCTGTTTTCTTCACACAGAGGCTTCCCGCCCTTCCCCTCGCCCGCGATTTTCAGCCCGAGTTCGGAACACGCCACAAAGCGCAGAGATTTCAGCGCTATCTCTGGCTCCCACTCGCCCGGGGCTCGCCGCTCCCTCCTAGCACAACCCAACACCCCCGACCGTTTCCCGGGAACGCAGGGAAGCCCACTGGGGGCTCCAGCAGCCCCGGGAGACGGGACCGGCCTCCGCTTCTTACGTGTTTCAGGCACCGCTCCTTCAGCTTCTCCACCGTGGTGTCCTCGGGGACCTCCTCTAGCCACTCGGCGCCCTCCATGGTGCACACATGGAGCCTCAGCACCTTCCCCGCAAAGATCTTCTCCTCCTGCACGAACATCGCCCCGGGCCCCGCCGCCTCCGCTCCTCGCTCTGTCCCGGCGACGCCTCACCAGGCCCCGGGCACCCCGCGCTACCGGCCGCCCATGAAGGTGACCCCTCCAGGCCCGAAGGGAGTGACGAGCCCGGTCGGGTCGCGCTGGGGGGGCAGAAGGAGAGCTCGATGGGCTCCGGGCGCGCTGNAACTGTCGGCGGAGCCGCGTCCCGGCTGGCGGAGGCGCCGCCTCCCCGCCGCGGACAGCCCCGGGACCAGGGTGGCTGGTCTTGGGGACAGAAAGAGCCTAAAACCGCTCTCTGTGATTCGTACCGAGCGGGCCCGCCCCACGGCCATGGAAGAACGGCCGAGCAGGCGATGGGAACTGCACCGGGGTCTGTCTGTCCGTCCAAATCTGCCTGTCCGGGGTCTGTCTGTCCATCCAGACCGGCTTGTCGGACTGAAGTTCTCTGCCTGTCTCCCATCCTTTTCACATGCCCGTGAAAATATAAAACATTCCCAGGGAATACGTGATATTTTAAGACTAATTCATTTAAAATAGTGAGGGTGGTGAGAGCCTGGCCCAGGTTGCCCCAAGAGGTGGTCGCTGCCCCGTCCCTGGAACCATCCCGGGCGGGGTTGGATGGGGCTCTGAGCAACCTGCTCCAGTTGCAGATGTTTCTGCGCCCTGCAGGGGAGTTCGACCGGATGACCTTGAAAAGTCCCTTCCAACCCAAACCAGTCTGTGATTCCATGATAAAAACACCGATCCCCCTCTTCCTGCACACTGCCTGCTTGTTTTCCCTCCCCAGGTGATCGCCTGCAGCCTGACAGGCTGTGAGGTTTTCTGGTGTTAAATACACAGTTGAGCTTGAAATGAAAAAAAAAAAAGAGCACTGCATCTAGAGCTGCTGGATTTTTATGTCTATATTAAATGGAGCTGTACTTGTCTCAAAAAGATGAGGAATATGTCATCGTTTCATCTCTGAGAGTGAGCACTGTAATATTCATGTTACACACAGTCTGGAGTTGGTTGAGCAGCAGCTAAAGCTCTCTGGAAGAAATAAATCCAGGCAGAATTAGCAGACCCAGAGACAATAAAAGCAATAAAGCGTTATGTGAGAAGGAGCTGAGAGCTCCGGAGAGACAAGATTCCATCCCATCACAAAGTACATTTCGGTTTGGACTGTCCAACGCAGGAGGTGCTGCTGGAGCCCTGACCCAGGAGGGTGTCCCTGGGCATCTTTATGCTTATACTGTGCTGGGCCAGCAGCTCCCAGTCATCAAAGGGGAGATTTTCTTTCCTGTTTTCCAAGGTGCAGAGGAACCTCATCCCTGTCTTTGACCAGTGCTGGTGTGTGGGGCTCCAACACCAGCTTCCAGAGCCCATGAGAGGGAGCAAATCCCACTCAGCCAATTCCCTGTCAGCACCAGCTCCCTTTGGGGACAACTGGGATGAGTTTTCCCCCTTACCAGCTCCCTTTGGGGACAACCTGGATGAGTTTTCCCCCCCTTACCAGCGTGGCCCTGGAGCCATGGGGTGTCTGCTGTGGCTGACATGGAGGGAAGGCACAATTCCCAAGGTACCAGTGACCACCTGCCCGACATATCCCGGCCACCAGACGCTGGCACTGAGTGCCCTGCCCAGGGAAAACCCCTTTTCTCCTGTTTACCAGCATTTTTTGCTCACTGCTGATTTTCCTGCTTCGTGGTGGAAGCTGGAAGTCCGGATACTGCCTCTTGGTGACCCCGGCAGCCCCTCTCTCTGTGGGGTGGAAAAGCAGCGACACCGGTTTGCCAGGAGATATTTTCAGCCAGCAAAGAAATCATGGGGCGATTCCATAGCAAGAAACCACGGGGTGATTTCCCAGGTTGTGAGCTCTCGGCGTGGGGAGGCTGCGTGGATGTTACGCAGCCATAAAGGGGGCTCTTTGCAGCTGCTGCCGCCAGGCGAAGCAGTATTTGGAGATGG
Organism: Baryphthengus martii; assembly: GCA_013396935.1. Taxonomy (NCBI): domain Eukaryota; kingdom Metazoa; phylum Chordata; class Aves; order Coraciiformes; family Momotidae; genus Baryphthengus; species Baryphthengus martii. Next base: position 68,326 of record VWZK01022200.1, read on the forward strand.
ATCTCGAGCTGAGGCAGAAAAAAAAAAAAAAAAGATTCCTGCTTTCTGGCCCAATCTTGCGTCGAAACAGTGCTTGCCTAACACAAGTGGAATACTTTATTTCCGTGCTCCTGTGTGCTTGATAAAATGGACCCATAAAATTGCAAATCCGAGGCAATTTGACTACTGATGGCTAATGCATCATAACGGCTCAGGAAATGGGAGCTTTTAAAACCACCCCATTTAAACGCTGGGCGCTCCCTCCTTTACTTGCACTGTGGTGGAATAAATAAACAATATGTGTGGATTATGTTCATAGCGGCCAAAGCCGAACGAATGAGTGCGCAACGTGTTACTTGCTTTTTACGGCTGATCCATTATGCCCAGAGACCAATGTGGGAATGAGAAAAAGGGGAAATCGACAGCTTTTTTTTTTTTTTTCGCTTTGAGCAATGGCTCCTTTTGTTTTATGTCTCTGGGAGAATTGTTTTCCGTGACTGTAGCCAGCAGAAGGAACCTCCCATGATACTGAGGGTGACACAAATCCCAGGGAAAGCAAAACTCCGTGGATTTGATGATCTCAAGCGTCGACCTGGGGGCCAACTCATGTTATGGGGCGGGAAGCAAACCAGGGGTGGGGGGACAGAGCCCACCCACAGCCAAACCTCCCCTGTTCGGCCTCGCTGGACTGGACTTGGGAGCAGAGTAACATTCACGTTGACTCCTTCAGGAACCGAGGAGGAGGGGGTGGGAGCAGGTGATGCTGCCAAGGGTCTCCTTTGGTGTCAACTGGGGCAGTTTTGGGACTGCTCTACTATCTGCAAGTTGTTTGTGGCCCTCTTAGGGAGGACACGGGTCCAAGGACCCCTCACGAGGTGCTGGCTCTGCCTCTCCTGGGCTGTTTGCTCCAGGCCTCCAGTGCTGGTAGAGTGGGGACATCCAGCTCAGGGAAATCCACACCAGCAACCTCCTAATCTCTTTTAAAATTGTCTGAGAGTGGGAGGAATAAAAGCGAGCGAAAATTACACACATACCCCCCACCCCCCCAAGCTTTTCCTGGGCAATCTCAGAATTTATTGAGACAACTCCTGTGGGATGCTCCATCATGTCATCCAAGACTTGTGTATCGACTCTCTTTTCCTACTGCTGCTGAGCGAAGAAATATGAGAGCGGGAGGGATAATGAAGCAGACATGTTCTCTTCAAATCAAACCCAGTCTCTCTTAAGGTGGGATAAAAGGGTAAAGAACTTTCCCTTCGCGATATTTTTCTCAGTAATGTGTTTTGACAATTTAATTTAGAAGTCATAGAGCAGCGAAGACAAAGTCACCCGGTGGGTGGACATCGGCGAGTTCAGTTGCCTCTGTGATGAATTGGTGATAGCCCAGAGATGACAAAACAACAGAGGGGGACAAGCAGGAGGCTGGCGGCACTGTCGGCAGCTTGCACAGGATAAATTGAACGCTACACTTCATCCAGGATCTTCAATAGCTCCCGGCGTCCCGATGTAATTTATGAATTGCAATTAGCATTTTATTACGGCTCGCGCCCGAGCTGCGTACCTGGCGCCCGGCTTCAGGATTTGCAAGAGTTGCAGAGCGAAGTTTTCCTAAGTTTAAAGTACCTATTTATTTAAATTAAAGCAATAAATATGCTTAAGAGGTTGCATTCCTGGTTTTAAGCTGCAAAGGTTGAGAGGGTGGATTTCTTGTGGAGGCTTCTTGGGGCAGTGGCCTGTGGGGCTCTCCTTGCCCAGGCTCTGGCAGCCCACGAGCGTGTCCTGCTTGTGTTTGACAGCCCATCCCAGGAGCTCCATGGGATCTGCTGCAGGAGCGCCAGCAAAGCAGCCAAGGGAAGTGCCAGGATCTGTCTGTGCCCAGCAGCTCCAGTATGGGATCTCCGCTGTGTTCCTCACGTGCTGCTCACCCGGTCTCTGAGCCCCGTCCTGATGCTTCAAGACCAACGGGTCTCCAATTTATCTCTCTTTTTCCAAGACATGGAAACATCTGTCTCTTACCCCTTAGCAACTTCCCCAGTCAGAGGTGTCCTGGTCCCCCCTCCATCCCTGCAGCGCCCTTCTGCTTCCCTTCCCTGCAGAGGATCATCTCAACAAAAAGAGCATCTTAAATTGACAACCCTGGGGTCAGGCTGTCGTTGCCAGCACCAGCTCAGGACCCACAGCACCCTGGTGCTGCAGGTGGGCAGGAGGGTGCCCAGCCGGAGCCACCTCACTCCTCTCTGCAGCACCCAGCACCTCTCTACCCCATCCAGCTTCACCCGCGGCGGCCGCTCCGACAGCCCGGCGCGGAGCCGTGCAGCTCTGTTGTACAATTTAGCTCTGGAATCACTCGGAAAGGCCCCTGACTGTGCTCCCGATGCCTCTGTAGCTTGTTATAAATATACAAAGCTTTTTGTGGGGATATTCATGAAATTCTATCACCGCTTACCCTGGCTGGTAATGGCCTTGTTTATGTATGGGCTCTCTACCTGGCTTCGCAGCCTCTCCAAACACAATTCTATTCCCCTGTTTAACTGCTCTATCAGTGCCGTACTTAGCGCTCCCCGCTTGCCAGCACGGCTCCGTAATGGCCCGGCAAGGTATTAGGCCCTGCAGTTTGTGAGTATTCAAAAGAAAGTTCAAATCTCACAATGTCTTTATTTTAAAATTCATGGAATTTCTAAGTACCAACTTCTAAGCCATGACCAAATAGTCATTTCTTTCATAAACAGCCTTTTATTTTCCCCTCTTTCCCATCACCGGTTAAATTGCTCTCGCCCAGCTTGGCGGGACCTGCAGCTCTCCAGATGCTGGTTCCTGGAAGTCTCACCACAGGGGACCCTGCCACCCTCCAGGTCCCCACCCATTACCCACATCGACCAGGAGGACATTGCTATGGGGGCACTGGGGAGGGGGTCACTTTGGGGGTTTGCTGGCAGCGTGGGGCAGGAGACCACTGGGAGCACTGGGGTGGGAGCGGCCAGGGGGGCAGAGACAAGGAGGGAAAACAGAATTAGAAAACAGGGAGATATTCAGAAGAATGTGACAATACCTGCGTGAGAAGGGCAGCAGAATCAGGCTGCTGGCAGTGCTGGGGGTGGCAGTGATGGAAACCATCCTTTGAGTCCTTCCTTAGAATCAGTGCTTCGCTTTTCGGTACCACACGGATCCAGTTCACGGATATTTTTTTTCCTAAAAGAATAAGAAAAAACCCACATTCCATTTCACATTTAAAGTCCTGCTTCCCACACACCCCGGCAGAGACCGTTGGACACCCACCTCCACCCACCACTACCTCACCCCTCAGGAGCCGTTTCACCCACGACCGTCACCGCTGCGCCTGGGTGGCAGGAGGCAGCCGGGAGGCTTTCCCTCCTCTTTCCAGCTGATCGAGAGCATTTTCCTGTTTCCTGGCACGTTTTGGCAGAATGTCACAATTTAATTGTTGGAAACAAGAGCAGGAAATATTAGCAGCGCCGGCACAATAGGATTTTAATTTAGCTTCAGGGTAGCGATGGGGCTGTAGCAGAGTGCCAGGCTCCAGGATTGCCTGCGAGTACCAGCAGCCTGGAGCTCACCTAATAGTTTACACAACTGGGGTAAATCCTGGAGGGACGCGAGAGACTTAATTGGGCTCACGCTTAAAGATCCTCCTAATGTGAGGCACACTCCGTGCTCTCAGCATTATTATTGAACAGCCCATTTCACTTTTTAATGATCGCCTTGGATCACCCTAACGCCGATCAGCAAATAATCCTGGACAAATAAACGTCCGTCTTCAGCCTTCCCACTGCTGGGGCTGCCACTGGCCTCTGAGCCCGGCCGGGGTCGGGGGGATGGCCGTGCCCCCAACCTCATGAGAGCCCCACGTGCCCTCCTCTCTGCCCGGTGTCCTTTCGTCAGGCTGAGGTCTCAGAGGTCACTTGTACCCCCGGGGACACCGACGTCTGCCCCGTACGCCGGCGGGTTGCGCGGGCGGGAGGCGCGTCGCCGCCCGCCTTGACATTGAGGTAAAATATGGGGCAGCGCTAAATTATTCAGTTGGCGAGAGGGGCTCTCAGGATGGTGTGTTGCTCTTCTGCAGTGTAATTAATAGTCTTTAGATTAAATATGAAATCATTCCTAGTCATTAATAATTTAGCCGCAGCGTGGCGATCTTTAGAGAGCAGCAGCACTTCATATTCTTCTCAAGTATGTTGCCTGAAACGCTTTGGGGGAAGCCGGCCGCCCTTTCATCCATCTCAATTACAATTGCTGGCTGCTCGTTTCCTTCTCCAGCGCTGTTTTGCGAAGGTGTAAAACTCTCCCGCTCCTGCATCGGTGTCTCCTGGAAGCGAGGGGCCGGTGCTCTACACCAACAACCACCTGCCGTGGAGCGGAGGTGCCGACCTCCAGCACTGTCCCGACAGCTCCGTGCTCGAGTCCTGGCAGGTGCCGGAAGAGTTTTTGGGCTGGATTCAGCTCAGCCGCAGCTTCCACCATCCTCACTGGGGTATGCACCAGCTGAGGGTCTCGAGAGGGATCCGAGCGTGTCGCCGCTCCTTGCTGACATCGCAGAGGGAGGCGGAGGGGTTGGGAAGAGCTTCCCGTGGCCGAGGTGCCTGCACTGCCGCAACTTTTGCCGTGGTGCCGGTGACCTCGGCCACGGCCCACCAGCCAGCACCAGTCCCAGCTCTGCAGCACAATAACCTATAATTTCCAGAAAACGGGATCTGACCCACCTCTCCTTCATCTCTTCCGGCCCCCAGGCCCCATCGCGCTGCTTTTTATGGGCAGGTTGGAGAGGATGGATTTTGCTAATGCTGACAACTACCATAATTTAGCTTTACGCCAGCACTAAAACTGGAGGAAAAATTCATGTCCTGGGACATCTGTGACACAGTTGTGGCTGATGGCGGATTTATGTGCAGCCCCAGCAGCTCCCAGCAAAGAAAGAACCCCGGCAGGTACCTGTCACCCCTGGGTGACAGCCCCAAAACTGGCTCCGACCCTCTCGGTGAAACACATCCTGCTGCAGTTCCCGTGCAGACCCTTCCCTGTGCAGACAACCCCCTGCTTCACCTTAGCCCAGCACAATCAATGGCAAAGAGAGGGGGAAAAGCCCCATCTGCACCTTCCTGTGACGCTGCTGGGCTCCCACTGGTGTGCTGGACCAGGCTGCGCCGGTGCAGGGGTGTGAGGATGCCCTGGAGAGAGCAGGGATGCTCCAAAGCAGGAAAAATCAGCAGTCTGGACAGGAGCACAGCTAAATCCCGCCGCAGCCAGGCTCCTGCTCCCCGGTGCGCGATCACAGCTCGCCTGCAAAAGGCCACTCGTAGCAGGAGGGACAGGGGTGCCAGGCTGGGGCTGTGCCGGCTGCCGGCGGCGGCCCTGGAGGATCCCTGCCTTTCGCCGAGCGCTGTTAATTCCTGTTTCTAAACCAGCAAACAAATGTTAGACAGCTGCTGCAGGAAAATCGGAAAGCCAAGCCAAGTCCCCCCGGGGGGTGCTGGCAGCAGCCGGGGTGAGGAGGGGTGAAGGGGCAGGATGAGGCCAAGCCCAGCACAGGGCAGGGAAACGCAGCCCTGGGCTCGGCAGGGCAGAGGCAGCACCTCTGGGGGTCCCAGCGAGTCCCATGGTCCCGGGAAACACAGGCACTAAATGTCACGTCTCCCAAGGAGCCCTAAATAACCGTAACCTTTATGGAGCCTCCCGATCCCTGCGTTAGCTGTCACAATAGGATAAACTTGTTTGCACACCTGGCTGTATTTTAAAGAGGTTTAATTCCTTTGTGCTTCTCTGCAGCTTCCTCTGATGACTAAATGACTTGTCAGCTGTCGAAGGCTGAACGGCGGCAGATTCTACTTGCCCCCGCACTGGGATGTGTGTCCCACCCACAGCAGCATCCCCTGGGACAGCCTGAGCGTGGAGGGGCTTGGCCAAAATTGTGGTGCTGGTCCCAAAGCGCTGCTTTCTGTGGGATGGGAGGGTAATGGGGCAGCGAGAGGCCAGAGACCCTGGAAGGGGTCAAACAGACTCCAGTGAAGCCCCACGGCGTCGGGCACTCTCCCAGGAGAGGCTGTCCCCCAAAGCCCCAATCGGTCCCTCTGCTGAATAACAGGATCCCCACATCCTACGGGGAGAGCACCCAGGGTGAGGGGTGAAGGCAAGGCAGGGATGGTGCTGGGGCCAGATTCACCTCCAAATCTCCCCAAAGGTGCCGGTGTCCCCCCGACTGCTGACCAGGGAGCTGGGGCTGGTGAGACACCAGTGGTGTCCCCGCTGGGGGGAGGTGAGTGGTACCCAAGCAGCAATTCCCAACTAAACTGGGCACAAACCCAGAATTCCCAATTAAACTGGGCACAAACCCAGGCAGGGGTCACAGAGCAGATTAGAGAAACCCGTTTCCTTTTGGGGAGCAGGTTGGTGCTGTCCCTCCCGCACGCTACAGCGGGATATAAAACCGGGACCATGAGGGAGCGTAGTAATGAATATGGAAACCTTCTTTTCTGGTATTGCGCACTCATAAATGAATCCACTTTATAGAGCCATAGCAGAGAGGAAATGACTATTCGGAGCCTGATTTATCTGCTCAAATGCTTTGTAGTACTTCAGATTAATAAAAATATTTAATAAAGAATCAAGATGGTTTATCTGTAATGCAAAGAGAATCACATCCCCTGTATTTTTATTACTGAAAAATTGGAAGCGGGAAGAAATAATGATATAAGCTACTGTATAAATGACAAAAATACCCATTCTAGTTATATGCATTGCTGTACAATCTTTTCCTCTCCTATAAACATAATATATTCTTACGCCTATTTCGACTGATTCAGTAGTCATATGCTGCATTGTGCAGTTTAATACCATCCCATCCTCAACAGCTCTGGCAAGTGATTAAATAAGAAATAAATTTTGCTGTCATTGCATTTAAAATCAAATCAAGGATCATTTGTTACCCCAAACGAACCAGTTATCCTTCTCTGCTCGTAAGTAGGCTGCTGTTTGCTGAAGCATTTAGAGATGTATATATAGTAAACTCTTTGCATAATGGCTTGTACTGTAATATGATCTTTATGAGCCTGCCGCTCCGGAGACACTCGGAAGAACCAATAAACACTACATTGCTTTTTTAATTTAAAGTTATAGGTATGAGACATTTCATATTCTCCTCATATCCATCTGAGCCTCGGCCGCCACGCCGCGGAGCTGGGGGACAAAATATCTCGTCTTACCAGTGTCCCCCCCCAGACCCGTGGCACCCACGGCACCGTGGGGGCGTCACCCCCGCCAGGCAGCCCTGCCCGACCTTCTCGAGCGTCCTGGGGCCCAGCACCACTGGCCTCATCAGCGCCCAAACCCAACCATCCATCTGGGAACACACCCAGGAAGGAGAGACAAACTGTCCCACCCGCCAAGTCCATTAAATTTAATGTCACCGCCTCGTTAATGGCCCCTGGCGTTATAATGGGTAATAGAAACTCACAAATTAATTCTTAAGCTTCTTTAGCTGCTGCTGAAATGAAACCTGGCTAATAATTCTCATTGGAAAGTACGTTCTTGTTAGAAGATCGTGTCTGATCAAATTTCTTTTGTTGGCTCATTATTTTCCTTTCTCTCCTCACCCCGAGAGTTGCCATTTTTCGACCGTCGTCATCGGGATTTACCGGAGAGCAGCTGCTGTTTCTTACGGGCCTCCTCCTTGATGGATGAGCCTGCAAAAACTTTTGATGAACAATCTGCCTCCTCATGCTCCAGGTGTGAGACCAAGGCCGTGCTGGGAACCTCTTTTCTTAGAAAGTGAAAAAAAAAAAAAAGAAAAATCAAGAAGACATTTCATTAAAAGAATGACCATTGTCAGAAAAAGGAGGTTGCCCGAGGTGCTCTGCGCTGGCTCCCAGCCCCTTGCCGCCTGCACAGGCCCCGCCAAATCCAGTGGGTAAATTATTTGTTGCAAATTATTTGCTCAGCTTTAATTATCAAGTTTTGGCACCCATTAGTTAAACCGGTTAATTTTATTACGGAGAAAACAACAAATCACAAGGCTGACAATAATGAGGATGAACAGGCATTTAATTATCCTTGTTCTAGACAGAACAATTATTAATTTTAAATTGCAAAAACTCATTTGAAAAGTTTGGAGTCTGGAGAATTATCGTGGGGAGCGTAATATTGCTGCGGGAGATCTACGGTCATTAATACCAGTAAATCAAGCAAATCAATTCCTTCACCAGCCTCTTCCTCCCCTTTGTAAAATGTAGGAATAAAACTAATAAACTTTGGTGCTGGGTTCTTTGTTAAAAGAGGTTTGGTGGCCCCAAAAACGTGGCTGGTCTAGAGTCCCTCTCCCAACCAGCGCGCTTGTGCTTTCTGTAACGGGATTTTAGACTAAATCAGGGGAAGAGATCCCCCTGGAAGGGGAAGGGACGTCCCTGGAAGGGGAAGGGATGCCCCTGGAAGGGATGCCCCTTTTCCAATGAGAACCAGCCAGCTGGGCGCTCCAGCCTCAAGAGGCACCCATGAGTGTCCTTTGGGGTGAGGAACTCCCTGCTCACCCTGAGCACAACATCCCCAGGTGAGGATGAGGAAGGTGCAACGTACCCAGACGGGACGGGAGCCGAGGGCTGGCACTTGCACTCACCAGGACACGCCACGGAAGGTCCTCACAACTTTGGGACGGTGCTGTCCCCTACCCTCAGGCCCTGCCCTGAGCAGCTCGGAGTTGAGGCAACCTGGAGGCAAAAGGAAAAAAAACCCAAACCAACCAACCAACAAAACAACCACCACCTAACCAAAAAGAAGTTGGGCAAAAGAATCTGAAGCTTGAAGAAACAAATGAAATCTCATCCTTTATCCCCAGTGGTCAGTGGCACAGATAACATTTTTCAAAGTGTAATTGCAGTCAATTGTATTTTCCCCCCCAGTGCCCGTCAGCTCATCTTAGCTGGCGTGATAAATGTTAGCTTTTAAGCAAGGATGGATTGATTATTAATAGCTTAGATACCAGTTACAGGAACTGCAATAAAACTAGATTTTAATTTCCCTCTCTATTAAGGAATCTCATGTTTCATTCAACGTAGAGAGAAAACTGGGGGTTCTGCAAAGATATCAGATTGACCGCCACTATAAAAGACCATTGATGCACCAAACTCTGGGTTCTATTTGACTGGTTTTCCAACAGAAGGCAGCGTGGGGGGGTCGTTGAGTCTCCCCTGTGCCTGGCTTGGCCCTCACCAGTGGAAAGGGGCTGGGAGGGGACGCTCTGAGCAGCGTGAAGGTGTTACCTTTAAAAATCCCAGCGCTTCGGGTGAGCAGGAGGAGCTGGCTATTGGGGTGGGAGGGGGGGATGCAGCACCCCAGAGGGCCCTGTGCCCATCACCTCTCCCCACTCTGGGGGCCTTGAACCTCCCTGGCACCAGTGAGCAGAGGGTTTCCACAGCTCCAGTGCCTCTGATGGCATCGGAGCCCGGCACTGGCTCCTGCTCTGCTCTAACTCCCTCCCGTGCGCTCCCAGCTCGCCATTAAAACAAAAAATCCCTGCAGAAAATCACTTTATGAGGGTAGGGATGTTTCGGCTGTGATTTGTGTCTAAATCAGGAGAAAAAGCATAAAAGCTGCCTTGACTGAAGAGCAGAGTTGTGCATTTTAATCTCTTATAAGTTACTTTTATGATGTAATGCTGAATTATGTTATTGCATTTGTATTTAGAGAGCACGCCAGATGGTGCACGCAGTAACACTTTAAATTAGGGTTTCCCAAATACACATTAAATTTAGATTTAATAAGACAGTTATCACATGGGAATTAAATACCAATTGATTATTTATAAAATACCCCAGCGCAGCAAAGCGCGCAGCTCAGCCATCGCCTTGGCCCGCAGCCGACGCGGGGGAAACGCACCTTTTGGGAGCGACTGGGGGTCCTGCGCCGATGGCCATCGGCCTCCCTGGCTCCTTGTCAGCCTCCTCGGCACCTTTTCTTGGCAGTGGAGGATGGATGGGAAGGGAGGGACGCCGCCATCCTCCCCCCAGCCAGGCTGGTTCTCCCAAGCGTCACCCACATCGGAGCGGTGACTCCCAGTCTGCAGGGTCAGAGCTCGGTTAGTGACCATTTCGGACCAGTATTGCCCCATGGCACATAAAATCATGTCCCTGAAGGGGTCCCAGGGGCATAAGGGACCCAAGGGACATGGGGCAGCTCTGCCTGGGGGTGCCTTGGTACTGGGACCCAGCCTTGGCTCCGTGCTGGGCAGCGATCACAGCTCAGTCACTGCCTGAGCAGCTCCATTCCGTGAAAACATTTAAGCTCCTTTGCTATCACCGATTTTTTATTATTATTATTATTATTATTCAGAACCGCAATATGCTGCTCATATACTCCGGGTAATTTACTTTTCTAATCAAATTGATTTCCATTCAAATGAATTCTCTTGTCCGTCCCTGTTCCAGTAATGTTATTTTAAGCATAAGCTGTGTCTTGGTACAAATGGATAATCAAACGGGGAGATGCAGAGGGCATCGTGGCACTTGATGGTGAATCAAATAGAAGGGAAATTATAGAAGCTTTTAGGCGCAATAATTTATGTGTTGTAACTTCTGGTTGGGCCCAGCAAGTGAGATTACATCCCCTCCTGGATTTATCTGTCGTCTTGGGCTGTGGCTTTTTTTTTTAAAAAACTTTTTGTCTTTGCATTGAATTAAACCGATCTAATTCCTCTCCCAGAGTGAGCAAAGCCCCAGAGGGACAAGAGCTGAGCGAGGGCTGCTGGTCCCGTCTGAACTGAGAAATAACATTTCTCAGGTCTCTGCCTGAAGCCCACAAGGACCGGATCCCACCGCTGAGGATCTGGGATCCCACTCTGCTGCCGCTGCCCCCAGCCCAGCCCCAAAACCGAGGGCCTGCCTCACTGAGCTGCCCTCCTGCACCACATCCCCCCCGTTAGCTGCTCGGGGAGCGGCCACACCTTAGTTACCTGCACACTGGTGGCAGCTTGCCAGTTGCTCCAGGGGTTATTCCGGTTGGAGTCCAGAAGAAAATTCTTTCCAATGAGAACAACTAAACACTGGAATAGTCTCCCAAGGGGAGTGGTGGACTCCCTTACACTGGGAGGTTTCAAGACTCACCTTGACAGGGTGCTGAGCCCGCTCACTTAAACAAATTCTTTTGTTTTTTACTTAAAATGTTGGACCAGATGATCCTCGAGGTCCCTTCCAACCTGGTATTCTATGATTATTGCAGGAACACGTTAATTGTCACCGTGCTGCTGTCACCATCACCGGCCGCCACCGTCCCAGCGTAACCCTCTCACTCCAACCCACCCCTGCCACCCCTCACCATCCCTTCGCCAGCCCCGGGACGTTACCGTGACTATTTTGCTTATTACTCTACAACAACCCTCCAAAGCCCCCTCCTGCAGCCCCGCTCGCTGGAGCTGATCGATGAGCCGGTGGCAACCTTAATTCAGCGCCGGCGCGCCCGAGTCAGCGCCGCGGAGCTCGGCAGGCACGGCGGCGTGCGTCGGGAATGAGGCAGTTCCTACCCTTCACCCTTTATTCGTATTTTCTGTCCTGCACGATATATATCAGCCGCTGCCCGAGCCGGAGAGCCCCTCCACACTCTATTAGAAAACGGCTCGGTGCAAAAGATGCGTATAAATAAGAGGAGCCGTGAAGTTGTTGCTCAGTCGCTGGTGCAGGGAGCGCTGGCGGCCCTGATTTACAGCATCTGCTCGAGGGGCCTCTCTGACATAAATCTCAGGCTGCCTTCACGTGTGTGGAGTTCGGCAGAGGGAGCGGCGGCACCCCCAGCACCCACGGGCGGGACGCGCACCCGCACCCTCCCTGCTGTTCCTCCCCCCCACAGCAATCCTGGGGAACGGGAGGTGAGCTGGGATGGATCCAGCTGGAGCTGGTGTCTCGGCTCTTGAGCTCCTCTTTCCTGCAGGGATGGTGCTGGGTTCACATGGGAGCTCGGTGCTGGGGGAGCCAGGCGGTGCTGGGATACCACAGCTCCTGGTGTCTGCTGGCTGCCCACCGGCATCCCCCAGCTGCAAAGGCAAGGACCGGCACCTTCTGCCAACATCAGAGATTCACAGAATGGTACGAATTGGAAGGGACCACTGGAGATCATCGAGTCCAACGCCCCTGCCAGAGCAGGATCACCCAGGGCAGGCCACACAGGAACAGATCCAGGGAGGGCTGGAAAGGCGCCAGAGAAGGAGACTCTACCACCTCTCTGGGCAGCCTGGTCCAGGCTCCGTCACCCAGGAAATTTTTCCTCATGTTAAGGTGGAACTTCCCATGTTCCCGTTTGTGCCCATTGCCCCTCGTCCTATTCTAGGGCACCACAGAAAAGAGCCTGTCCCCTTCTACTTGACATCCACTCTTCAGAGATTTGTAAGCACGAATAAGATCCTCTCTCAGGCTTCTCCAGACTAAACAGCCCCAGGTGTCTCAGCCTTTCCTCAGAAGAAAGATGTTCCAGTCCCTTCATCATCTTCGTAGCTCTAATCATCTACAACCAGCAATGCCTTTTGCACCAGCCCACACAGATATGTCTGCCTGAGGCTGTGCCACTCCTTGGCCCTCCTGGACATGATCCTGTCCAGCTGCCTTCCAGTGCCTCCTGCTTTCCCTCGTCTACTACTCACATTTTGAGACCCCTCCAGGCACCACGGAACAAGCTCCTGGCCCTTTTGGCTCGCCCACGTTTGGTTGCACCACCGCCGTGGTGGGTGACGAGTTCCCCTTGGCCCTCCTGAGGTGCTACGTCAGCAGGAGATGGAGCAGAGCAGCGCTGGAAAAGAGAAACTCTAAAATAAATAAATAAATAAATAAAGCAGCCTAAATCTGCAGCCCAGCAGGGAGTGCGGCAAGCAGAACAACTTTCACTCAACACGGGCTTTTTTTCCTGGAGAAGGAGGGAGCTGCTGGGCACTGGGAGAGCCCTGGATGGACTTTACTCTCTAACACCCTGGGAGACAAAAACGAGCAGAGGTGGAGATGAAGGGACAAATTCAGAGAGAGCAAGAGCAGCGTTTTGGTGTCTCTCCCTTCGGAGCAGATCCCGAGAACATGAAGAGAGGTCGAGTCTCCAAAACCTTGAGCTGCCTCCCAGAAACCAGCTGTGACCCAACACGGCCCCACCGAACGGGCAGTTTTTTAATATCCCGGGGAAGAACGAACCCCTGGGTGCATCTACCCCCCAGCGGCTCGGCTCAGCCTCCTTCCTCTCGGTGCCGAGGCGGAGGGAGCCCGGTCGTTTTTATATTAATTGCAATTAAAATAACATTATTACCACCAAGAGGAGACCTTTCTCCGGCCGCCCCGTTTCCCCACTCGCCTCTTGGCTGCCGCAGTGCGAGGCACAGTACAACACGGTCCCGTCCCCCCTCCCCTTCCCCATCCCACACTCCCTCCTCACACACTTTCCCTCGGCACATTTCTCCGGCAACGTCGTTTACTCGGTTAAATAACTCATTTATCTTTTTATACTCTCTGCAGATCATAATACACCCACTCTGACAATACCGCACACCAAAGACCTAATTTTAGAAATGGTGTTTATAAGTAATCAGTTTGAAATATTGGAGCGGTTGGATGATGGTTTGGGGTTGGGTTTTTTTTTTTTTTGGTTGGGTTGTGTTGTTTTTTTTCTTTTCTGAAATACTGACGTTTGCAAGAAAGCTGCTCATAAGGAAAATTCTGATTATAACAACTCATTTAGGATAAATCAGTTTGAAATGGTTTATGTAACGCGGCGGTATGTGCCGTACACCAGCATCCAAGTTTCTGTGTTTTTCCTTTCAGTGAGATGAGATTAAATGAAACCCCAAATGCAAGTGGTTTTGGGCAGTTGTGGGTTGTTGTTTTTTTGTTTTTTTTCTTTCGCTAAGCAGAGGAAATGCAGCTTCTCAGCAATTTTATGGCCAATTGAGTTGGGAAAAAAAAAAAAAAAGACAAAAATTACAGAGAGAAGAACTACCACCCTCGCGGTTCACCCCGCCACATCCAGCCCTCCTTCCAGCTGGGGGGGTCCCTGGCACCCCACTCTGCCCGCCCTGCAAGGGCAGCTCGGCCTCTTTGGCTTTGCTGGGGCCTTTGCAACCCTTTTCCCTTCTCCTCATCCCAAAGACGACGTCAATCCTGGCAACAGCCCCCTTCCTGGGCAGAGCCCGGTGCCCTGGGCAGGGCTCAGACCTCCCGGTGCAATCCTACGGCCTCACCGCTGGAGCGTCTTCCCCATGGGTGCCGGTCCCTCATCCGCCGTCGGTGCCGGTACCGCATCCCTCGGCAGCCGCCAGCGCCACGCCTCGTGGAGCATCCTCAACCTGCAAAGTCAATTTTCAAAAATAATAATAAATAAAGTGAGCATGAGATGGAGGGAGGGAGGGAGGGCGGGCAGGAGGGAATGTGGGATGTCTCCAGGCAAAAAAAGCCACAGATGCCCAAGCCAGCTCGGACGAGGCGCGGCAAACCCAGGGCAGGGAACTCTGAAAATCCTCAAATTTGGACAAAACCATCCAGTTGGCCAAGGCTGGGGTTTGTTTCACACCTTGAAGTGGAGCCTGGCCCCTCCAGGCAGCACAGGGCCCTTCACCACCTATCAACGAACCGCTTGCGGTTAACAACATCCAGACCCAGCCAGAAAGAAAGAAAACCGAGCCAAGAAAAGCGTTTAATTGTAATTTACTTTATTATTTTGTAAATGTGAATTTTACAAAGCGTTTTACAATTAATGATCACATCGGGTTTGGTTTTGTTTGTTTGTTTTTAAATGGATTTTTCATCGTATGAAAACAGCTATGAGCACAGTTCCAACTCGGGGGTCTTAACCTTTTATCTTTTTGTTTTGTTTTTAGTTACTGATATATCAGTGTCAGCCATGGCTACAAAATAACAGTCTTAACTATACAGAGTAAGAGCACATAAATACTAGTGAATAATGCACGGTAAAAAAAAAAAAAAAAAAAAAA